>JAOTRI020105527.1:0-24333 GCA_028564885.2 Zoanthus sanctaehelenae
CTGTGGTTTATCGGCACAATAAACCACAGTTTTTCAACCAATCACAGCGCGCGTACTATTTTGGTTATTTTATAATATAATATAATTCATAGCTTCTAGACCTTAAAATTCTTGTTCGTTTCGTAGGCAGTACATATGCAAGAGGGTGCCCGGGGTTATTTTTGATATTATTCCAAATTTTCGGTTACCCAAACTTTCAATAAGATCATTATTAAACGTTGTATATTTTAAATATCCAAATTTAACTGCCCTGTTTTGCAATTTGTCTATATTAACTAAATACGTAAAATAACTTGCACTAACTTAATTGAGAAGTTATAAGAGTTCCTTAGGCTTAGCGATTAACAGAAATTTGCCTCTTATATCTTTAATCCGTTCGCTAACAAACTTCCCGCACAACTTCCAGTGCTGTCATCTATCTTCTTCAAATAGTGAACCTGTTCTTGACTATTTGATGCCTTCCAAAGACCCCGGATATCAACAGCAAGAAAGGTTTATAATGCCTCTTTCTTGAGCGTGCATGGTGATTTAAATGCCCACATATCAAGCTGGTGGTTCTTAATTCACTGGTTCTTTTATGCTGATCTTTACAATATATCCTCTTTAAATAGTGACAATAACGCCAAAATGGTTCCACTGATCAAATCTTTTTTCTTGTGCATGATAATAAACTTGAAGTTAAAGAAGCTCATTGATTTGTTAGATAAACTTTAGATAATTATGGTAGTCGAGATATCTCGCCTCACTCGGCAAGTAGGCCATGGCCTGGCCGCACTAGGCCAGGTCTTGTCCCAACCCGTAGGTGGTAAGAGTTTGGCTCAAGCTATTCATATTCATCATCTTCATCAATATAATAATCATCATTTTTAACAACACCGTTATCATCATCACCATTATCATTATACGCCATTATAATTAACATCGCCATAATCATCATCAGAATCATCATCATTACCATCGTCCATCACCACCAACACCATCATCGTCATCATCAACATTGCCATACTTCAAAGCCATCATCAGTAATCATTATCAACACTATCATCATGGTCATTATCACCACCAACATCATCATTGTCATCAACATCATAGTTTTTTGCATCATCACCATCATTAGTAATCATCATCAACACCATTACCAAGAAGTAACAAAGGAGGCCAAATCAAACGGTTTGAAAAGATTACGTCATAATCTTTTGTACTGGTACGTGCGTACGTACATACATACATACATTTATTGAACCCCCCAAGTATGGGCTTTTCAGTTACAATATGTAATATTAAAAGACTAAAATAAATAAAAGCGTAACTAAATTCGCTAGGATAAAATATTACATTTACAAACTATTTTGGAGTATTATATAGTGTTACTAAGAACATAGTGAGTTGATAATTTTCTTTTTAAATTGCCAAATATTTTTAGTTTCTCAAACATCAAGATTTAACTCATTCCATAGTTTACACCCTCTATAGGCAAAAGACCTGACGTCATTCTAGATCTTGACTGAACTTACTACCACAATTGTTTTATACACAATAAATAGAATAAAGTAAATGTGTTTTGCTTACTTTGTGTAAACTGAGTTTTTTCGTTTCATCCTGATGGGTTTTGAGACGGTTTTTGTCGCACATTAATCACCCCGCTTGTTTTAATACAGGCAACTTTGCTGACTCACTTTGCTCGCCTGTTGAACTGAGTCTCCCTCAGTCTCAGAAAACGGCCAAAAAATCCCATTTCTACAAATCATATCGCAATCATTCTCACAAGCCTAACTTTTATGATGTTGAACCACATTCGTTCCAAAAATCGTACATTAGAATTGTAATTGAACTAATTTTGGATTTCTTTATATGATCGGAACAATTATTCCGCCTGTGGAAGTAATCTCTTAAGAAAAACGAGCGTCGGAAAAATTTACTGTTAACCTTTTCACTCCCAATCAGTTATCAACACTCAACTTCTCCTTACATAACACATACATAATAAGACATTTGGTAATGAGAAAGTGAGAACTGATCAAACAAAGCACACTACTAAAGATAAAAAGTAAGATTCTCTCAAACTTACTGAAAGGTTTAATAACCGTACAGATGATTAAAAAGATGATTAAAAGTGAAATTCTCTCAAACTTGTTCAATGAAAAGTATGGGATCAAGTTGGGAGAACTTAATAATTCAACTGGGACTGAAAGGGTTAATTGAAGATTATATACTTTCAAAATACTTTTTGATCAAAAAAGATAAAATTCTTTATTTAAGGAAAATATTCTCAAACTTTTAGTAATGCTGAAAGTTTAGTGTTTTCACTTATAATGTGACAAAGATCTATTTTTTGTAATACATTTTTTATGCTCTTTTTTTTAGACCAAAAAACTCAAATTACTTTGAAAATAATTAATTCCATAACAAATCAATTTTCGCAAATACAAAATGTTCATAATCATATCATTTAAATACTAAAAATTATTATCAAAAACTTACTGATTCCTGGTTCTTGTATTCCTGGAGGAACACCAGGACCTCTAGGAAACCCTCCTGGGGGGCCCTGTGGGGGGCCTTGCATCGGACCGCGAGGTGGACCTTGGCCAGGACCATGAGGGGGTCCATGCATTGGTCCATGTGGTGGCATCTCATTTGGACCCATTCCACGAGGACCTGGAGGAAAAGGTGGTCTTAAGTGCCCGGGATGGCCCATATCTGGATGCATCGGCCCTTCTCTGTCATGAAACATTGGGTCTCCAAACCTATATAATACGTAATAATATTTGATAATGTGAAAATAATTTACAATCTCAGTCAACCTTCAGATGATGGCTCCTATCAATATGCTGCCAATCACTGTAAAATTAATTTGTTTCATAATTTTTAAGTCAGAATAACTAAAGGCCTAGTACTCTCGAGATAGCCTTGAACTGTGTGTGCAGTTATCTATAGCAGATGTTAGTGCTAATCAGCTTTTGAACAACTGGGTCTTCAGTTGGTTTAAACATGAGGGTATACTGCAGTCCTGAGAAATTGTAAATGATCCAAGACTTATCTCCATACATTTGAATAACACTAAAAATTACTCACATTCTATCACCTCGTCCCCGACCACCTCCTCCTCTTCCACGACCTCGACCATAACCATCTCTACCCTGGTCTCTGAATTTGTTGTGTGGTCTGTTTTCAAATCTCTTTTGGTTGTCTAAAAACAGGGTAAACATTAAATGAACATTTAGAATTGAAAACCAATTATCTAGTATCAGTCATCATGTACATGTATGTTCTGTTTAGTAAAAACCTCTTAAAGAAAATAAGCACTGTATTATTATCTCTGTAAAATTGAAATAAAAAGTAAAGACATTTCAAGGACCCACAGGTGCCTTGATACATGAACACACACGCACACAGAAAAATACAATTATGTACCTGGCTTATCATTCCGAGGCCTTTCTGTCTTAAACCTTTCCCTCTTTTTCTTTTCTCCTCCATCATCGTCAGATTCATTGTCACTTGCATCTTTTTTGGAATCTAGACATTCACAATATACTTCCATTATTTGCCAATGAAGTAAAATGTGATGTGATTTTTGTATAAGACAAAATTATTAAAACAAGAAAGAAAATAATTTAAATATTTAAAATTATAATTGTATCTCAGTCTACAATACACTCTTGAGATCTCTCTACTTTTCAATCAGCATTCAAACACGTGCTTACAAAATCAACAGCTCTAGACAATATGGAGTGCCTCATCTCAATACATGTGTTGAATATTATATAATCAACAGCTCTAAACAATTAATTTCTTCACTACAACTTTTTAATAGCTAAACCCTATTCCAAGTCAAAGTTAATCTTCCATTTGAGCTAGTGCTTCTCTCTGGTTTCCAGAGTACTATGCAACAACAGTCTTTGACTCTCCCTGGCCAAGATACTAAATTAAATACAAATTTGACTCTTAGGGTGGAGGTATCAATGGCATTTGGCTTCAGACTAAGTCAAATCAACCATTATGGACACATGGAGGAGAGGTGAGGATTTCAATTGACCGTGAATTATTTTCATTAAGACTATAAATAACCATTTTCAAATGTACAAATAATAGGGGCCAATATTGTCCTATTGCAAAATACTTATTAATCTTGTTTACACTCAAGTGGAACATTCCGAAACCATTTCAAAACTTAAACTAAACTTTAATGTCTGCACTAGCTAGACACTGCTTCTGTTCTCCAAATAGCTGAAACCTTCTAGTTTTGAAACACACCTTTCTTGGTAGTTGTACTCTTGGTACTCGGAGTGCTTTTTGATGCAGGTGTTGTTTTAGTTGCAGAACTTTTGGTGTCAGTTGTATTCTTGGTTGCAGGTGCATCTTTAGATGGTGCTGATGGTTTTGAATCAGACTCACTGATACTTTTGATTTCTTTATCAATGTCATCCAGCTCGTCATCACCATGGATACTGACAGCATCCAAATCCACATGCTGGTTTGTGGTACTAATTAAAACAAAACAGTTTGTGCAAATTATAAGTCAATCATTCTAAAAACTTAAATTATATTATTCCCAAATTATAATGAACCAGCTTAAAAACAAAAAAGGAAAAAAAATAAAAAATTAAACATTCAACTGCAAAACCTTGGAGATTTCAGTCTGACCTATGTCTGTCATAACCTGGGTTTAATTATATGCCTGTTGAATAGGTTTTTTTTATTAGAGTTGATCTGGGTTCAGTTTAATGTCTACATCATTAAGAAAGATTAAATCGTCATCAATAGTGATGACACAGTATTTACCCACAGCCGTTTTGTGACACAAATGGGAGCATTCAATGGTTACACAATCAAGGTTAGTGTTCAGACAACAAAAATGTTTAATTGTACACATTTCACAACTTTGCCATGGAAATTCCTACAGTTCACTGAAACATATTAAATGATTAAACAGGTAAGTACAAATTGGTATGGGACGAAAATATGTTACAGAAATAAATTGTAAGTACTGCCTTAAAAGCAAATACAAATCATCATCAGTGTCACAGGTGTAATCACAAGCTGCATACATTGGGCTGCAATTGGCTCAAATTTTGCTAGTGATAAAATCATTATAGCTTATAATGCCTGCATTAATATTATCAAGCAGTTGTCTCTTTAAAACTGAACTTACTCATCTGCTTCTTCATCACTTGCTTGAAGAAGTTTATCCTAAAAATTAAAAGAGAAAAAAAATAAATTCATACAATATTCTTTAAAGGAAAGACGGGCTACACTTGACACTTTTTTTTTTATGACATTTACAACAATTTATTGCAACTAAGAGTGTTTGAGCTATTCAATGACTTCTGGCAGTTGCTATGCATTCACTTTAATTTGCAGAAAAGTGCTGCATAGCTTCTTCAGCTGTACAAAATAATAGGCTACTAAATAGCATTATTTTAGTTAGCTGAAGAAATTGCATTATTTTGTTTAAAAAAACTTGGACTTCATTATTCTATGCAGTTGTGATCACAATACATTGCAGGACTGAGATGGCAAGATGGAAGGTTAAGCAGTGAGGTAAGTTGAGTGGAAAAGGTGGTATTAATTTAGACAGAAGACTCATCTGTATCGGTAAAGAGTACTTCTTGTAAAGACTTAACTTTGAAACCTCAGTACACTATTTTCAACTATAAAAACTAAGCTTTCCGCTCTAACTATGGTATTTATGCAGAGGCGCCGGTAGCAATTTTTGATTGGGGGAGGCAAGATATCGGATGCCACAGGCTACAGGGATCACATATGTAAATAATCAAAGGCTTTAACATGATTTCTGGGGGTGGCGATGCCCCCAATCTCATTTTGGGGGGGGGGGCAACTGCCCCCTTGCCCCCCCCAAGCTGATGCCCCTGTTATGTTAGGTTGAGGTAAAGAAAACTGAGGTGGTTTGGACACATGAAAAGGGTAGGAAGGGGGGGGTCATTAAGTGAGGTGAAGGGAGGGGTCAGAGTTGGGTTACTAAATAGCAGAATACAAAAAAAATTATTGGTAAAAAGTTCTTCATACTTCATCCACGTCACTTTCATCTCCTTCTGGTTTTTTTGTCTGCAAATAAAAATTATTTCAATTATCAGTGATTTCAAACTAAATAAGTAATGCCCCTACTGCAAAAGATAACTCTACAAAAACAAAATAAAATATAAGAGTAAATGAGTCAAGAAAAAGGTTGTTTTTATCATTAAGATTTTATTACAAGAAGCACTAAATTTACTACAAACAGAAAATATAAAATACTGAAAAAAGCATTGATTTTAATACATTTTCCCACACTGCTGGCAAGAACTTAATTGGTCAGCTGCAGGCTATCTAATTTCACAATGAGGCCAATTTTACAGTTACAATATTCTTTTGTACTGATAACATATTATTTTGTGCAAGAACAGGAGGTTCATTATGGCAACACTTTCTTTTACTTAAAGAAGTAATAAATAAATGAGTGCTCTCCCCAAAAAGCAGCACCTGAGGCACACCTCCCAGCTGTATAATTTTCATGTGCTGCTCTGCTCTTTGATCAAATATGAATAATTACCGGTAGTTAAAACTATATATCAAATTCTATCAAGGAAATTTGAAAATCAAAAAAATTTAAGTTTAACATTTGCCAGATCTGTTATTTTTTTTGCAAACATCCACCATCTTCAATTTTGCATCCAGTCTACCATAACATTCGAAAACAAAAGTAATGGTTAACAGCAAACATTTGAAAATCAATAATACTCATAACATGCTAGAACTATATCAATTACTAAATATATTCATTTTTAAACGAGCCACTGCTTTGAAGACCTCCTGGTAAGGACAGACTTTTTTAAATCTTAATAATTTCTAAATGGTTTATCGGAATTGTGGTTGTGAAGGTTAGAGAAGTTCAGGTGGAGAGTTACTGCATTCATAGATTGACTTCTTACTTAAGATAAAAGAAATGGTTCATTCGAATTGTGTAAGATCAACAATTTAATATGGGAGTGAGTCACATGATGTCTGAGGGAAACAAGATGGCAATTCTAAGAAGGACCAAGAGAAAATGGTGAGAGAAATGTAGTGTTTTGTACGACACTGACAATGATTTGTGATTACAAACACACACACTAAATCATTCTAACACAACACCATATTGGATTCAGTAGCATGCTTTATTCTCCAGAATGAGGCTACACAGGTAACCCAACACTACAAGCAATGTGTGGTGCAATACTAATGAAGAAAATGAGGAGAGAGACCTAATAGAGATGTTTGGATTGAAGGAAACAGTGGTTCAGATGGTAGAGGGAAATGGAGTGATATGGTATAGGCATGTTTCATGAGATAAAATAGAAAAATAACTAGCAGTAAACTAGTTTGAGCTGTGTTGGTGTTTCTAAACAAACAATTTAGTAATGAAAATGTAAATTCTACACCGTTAAAAAGAGAAGACTTACTGACATTTCGGGTGTCAGTAAGTATTATCTTTTTCATGAGATGAAAGGTATGTTTTGAGAAAAGTATACGTAAGTGGAATAAATACAGCCACCACCATTTATTGGGATAAACCAGGATCGAAACTGGATTTATCATCGACTACTTTTTTAAATCAAAAACTATTAGTGAGCTCAATACCTTAAAAACTTATAATTATACTTATTTTCATCAATTTTACTTTCATGTTATAAGTTAAAATTACCTTCTTTGCTGGAGTTGGTCCATTACTACTGTTTGGAATTGGTTTTGGTTTGTTTCTATATAAAATAAAAATATACCCAACAATTAAAATAAGAGAGACTTTTTAGCCACCAAAATAGAGTTTAACTTAAAGTCTTTTTATCACTTTATTTTTAATCTTAAAATGAAAACTTAAAATTGTCATTTGTAAATTCAGAATTTGATTAACCAAAGTAAAATTCCAAACCTATGTTTGCTTTCAATCAAAAAAAGTTAGGAATTGAAATATTGAGAAAAGCAGGGGACTGGTAAAACGTAACAGTAGGCAGACATCCTTTGATGTCATTAGTGTTTAACAAGGAAAAATATGACAAAGTACTGACTTAAAACTGAATTTCTATGTTTCTGGTAATGTTTTAAGCCTTAAAAAATTCTTAGTTGACATTGTTAGAATTGAAGCTGAAGGTCCACAAGTATGTTCTCCTATGCCATTACACCAGAAATTCATAAATTATGGAATCAATGCTTGGTCAAAAACAACAGCTATCCCAATATGGTCTAATTTGCATGTTTAAAAATTCAAAAAATATTAAAGGAAAAGCAAAAATTTTTTAATTTTTGAAATTTAGTATAATTACTAATAAAGGGTTCCATAAGAAATAAACAGCAGGTCAACTTACACACCAGAAAACGCCAAAGGTATGACTTTCTACACTGATTCTTAACAACTGATAATTTAAAAAAACAAAAATTAAAAGTACAATAAAAATTGTTTACTTTGCTCAAAAGGCTTTATGATTTAAAAAGCCCTTAACAAACTTGTTCACAAAAAGCTTTGACTCAAAGAAGACAAAGGCTATCAAAAATTCAAATACACCTTTGTATGTATAACTGTGAAAAGGAAAAAGAACTAGTAACTGACTTTTGATCTGAGGGAGATGAAACAAGCTTTGAAAATACTACACGGAGTGATGCAGTATGTTTGGTAATAGCAGCCTCACTGTGAAAAGGAAAAAGAACTAGTAACTGACTTTTGATCTGAGGGAGAAGAACAAGCTTTGAAAATACTACACGGAGTGATGCAGTATGTTTGGTAATAGCAGCCTCACTGACGGTACTATAATCTATTCTTCAAGATAATGACTGTTCTACAATGCCAATTTAATTAAGTAGCCTTAGATGGTTAACATGAAAACTACAAACCCATTAGTATTTGCATCTGTGTCCCTCTTCTTTTTTTCTAGTAGACCATGTATGCTAGGACCTCTTGTCATCGGCCTTTTCATTCCTCCTCGCCCCATTCCTCCTTGTCCCATACCGTGTCCCGGCCCCATACCTGGTCTCAGATGAGGTCCCCCCATTGGTGGCCTAGGACCATGCATTCCTGGTGGGCCCCGCATTGGGCCATCAGGACCCATAGGTCGCATCATCGGACCATGATGTCCCCTAGGAGGACCTGGATGCATTGGAGGCCCTGGGTGCCTCATCGGGCCCCCCATTGGTGGACCTCCAAGATGGTGCCTAGGGCCAGGACCCATTCCAGGTCCAAATGGTGGCCTTGGCCCCATGTGCCGAAATCCTGTCCCTGATCGAGGACCAAATCTTCTGCCATGTTCTGCTTACGGAAACAAAATATTTTGAAGATAGCCTTTCATTACAAAAGCAATTTGAAATGTATACAGTTCATGCAACCAGCCAGTTGCCAACTAAATCTACAATCATTACTGTCAGACAATTTCCAATGGGACTGTGATCTGTAATCGAACACTTGCAATTACACATTTCCTTAAAGCAGCATGTGCAACCATGAGTGCTTTATCTGGCTGTGTCTTCAATAATCCATCTATATCATTGCAATATTAACCCTATAGCTCTCACAGCACCCCATAACGCCCTAAAATATGGTACTGAGTGAAAAAATTAATTCTTAAACACGAAAACCATGTTTCAGATTGAGCTACAGTCATTTCTTTGTGCCAATCTTGCCCCGTGTTTCCCACCATTTGCATGACCCAAGTGCATTCTGGGAAGGCCCAAAACTTTGACAAGGATAGACAACATTTCTTGCAATAATCATTTTTATACTATGTATAGAGCCTCCACAGAGTTCTGCCAAAAATTTATGCTTGTAGTGTTCTTCAGTCGTCAACACAAAAAATGCATTGGCAGCTCAGTGAATTTGCCTCTCTTCGAGCTCAAAGCCAACTTCTTTTGGTTCCTGTGGAAACCCACCGAGTGGAAATGTGCCGTAAAAATTGCAAAAAGTGTGACACCTTGCTTGTTTCTTTCAGCAAGTAAGCTCAAATGCTACCATCAAGCTTCATGATGCTATCCAGTAGTGAAACGAGGCAAAAAAGGCTCAAAAATGAGCAAAAATCCACTTTTAACAGTGACTATCAGCGACAAGACACTTCAACGACACCATTGCCACATAAACTGAGAACAGGATCCCTGGGGACTACACAACGTTGGATGTTTCTATGGCAATACCTAATATGGATTAGAGAAAAACAATTGATTGCTTTCATACAAAAAATTGTTCAAAATAGCAAAATTTCCAGCAGCTTAAGGGTTAAAGGAAAGTTGCAATGATTTGTACCAATATTTTTGTGTGTTGTTCAACAAATAAAGTTGGTGTAAATTCAAGAAGCAAAGTCAAGTTGGCCTGTTTTTAACAAATTAACAAATATACACTCAAAATAACAAGTTAATAAGAACAAATTGCATGTGTTTATTTCTGAAGTTGTAATACTTAAGTTGTTATAGATCTTTCATACAAAATGTCTATTCTTAAATAGACAAAACATTTCTTAAAGCAGAAACTAATTTTGTCTTTTGGGATAAAAAAAAGTTGTTATGAAAATAATTCATCATTTTTTGCACAAAACTTCTTTATTGCACTTATCTGACATATTTTACCTAAAACGAACAAGATAGCATTCAAGTGAAGCATGTACAATAATTGAAATTTTAACAAAGTACATGCTTTGTGTGTCCTCTAACCTAAATTACAAACTTTGATTGAACAAATTTTTCTTACCAAAATCAACCCCTAGACTGGATAGCTCATCTGTAAACAAAACAAATAAAGTTAAATGATTGTTTACTGTTTTACATTTACAAGTTTATATGTTTATATCTCAGGTTTATTCAACGATTCTTAACTTAATGTTTCAAATGGCATTTCTTCTCTAGGAAGATTGATGTATCAACTTTATTAGCAAAACAAGACTACTCTATCTATAATCAATCAATCTTAAACACCAATCCGTTAGGCCTTATTATTCCAAAAAAAAAAGAACAAAGTACAATTTAAGAAAAAAAAGGTGCTATTACCTTAAGGTTAATACAGAGCGTTTCAAAAATACATTTGTTAATAGATTAGTTTTTAAATATGATGTTTTACATGTAATAGATATAGATGTCTTAATATATACATATTTTACCTTGTAAGTTGTAACCTAGGATATGTATTTTTTATACTTGGAAATAAAGATAATTATTATTACTATGTTGATAAAAAGATGGTTGGAAATGGTTTACTTGAATTGTGTAAGATCAGCAATGTAATATGGGGGTGAGACATGGTTTTTGAGGGATAATGAGATGGCAATTTAGAGAAGGACCGAGATAGTGACGGTGAGAGCAAAACAGCTTCTTAGTAAACCATTGTGAGCTCCATCAAAAAAATTTAGTGATAAAAATGTAAATAATACACCTCATCAAAAAGGAGAAAACTTCTGATGTTTTGTACAATCCATAAGGTATATATTCAGTGCACCCAAAGCTTTGGAAGTGTCATAATTAAACTTCATTTCTTCAAAAATATTGTATGATCACCAATCACCTGGAAAAGCAGGTAACTATTGACAATATTTGCAACACCAGGCCAGAAACGACTGAATGGTTTCATGAATTGATAAGTTGCACACTGTGGTGAAAAGAAGTCTGGAGCAGACACTTCAGACTAAGGTCTTTGTTGGTAAAAGCTGGTTATATAGTGATGCAAAGCAAAATACTGCAATAAATTATGTAAAATATTGAGAAAATAAAGGGTAAAAATTTGTCAGTAGAAAATTTATGTTTAAAAGATAAAAAGCTTCCATTACTACAAAAGGTTAATATAATGTGAAACATTTCATCTCCCTCTTGGAATTAGGAAGGCCAGAAGCATGAATATGAGGCACTTTCTTAGTTTTAGAACAAACGTTATTGCCATTGATAGCAGATAGACTACTAAATGCAACAAAATTAGAAACAGAGCAATCACAAGAATTAAAAGCTGAATTAAATCCTTCAGCCTTTTTTATTATTACTGTTACAGATCCCAAGTCTACTCTTATCTCAACTGAAAATCATAATTTCATAACATGACTTTAATTACTTTTCCTCAGCTGCAATTGTTGTTGTAATTTTTTATTAACCCTGACTTTATTTTAACTTTGCACAACTCAGCCTATAACATCAATTCTCTCACTATGCCCGGGGTAATTAATCGATAAAATCAATAATCAATGAAAATCAATATTAATCTATATCAATTGAAACTTATTAATTGATTAATATTGGTAATCGATGACCAGTAAATTTGTGACCTTTTATTTATTATTAATCAATAACGGTAATTATTATCGATTAACATTGATTATAATTGTATCAGATTTTATCAGGTATTATAGATTAATTTTTATTATCATCTATG
Organism: Zoanthus sanctaehelenae; assembly: GCA_028564885.2. Taxonomy (NCBI): domain Eukaryota; kingdom Metazoa; phylum Cnidaria; class Anthozoa; order Zoantharia; family Zoanthidae; genus Zoanthus; species Zoanthus sanctaehelenae. Next base: position 12,359 of record JAOTRI020105527.1, read on the forward strand.
TAATCTTATCGTTTATTGCACTATTAGTTGTTACAAAGATCAAATATTGAATTGACCTAGAAATTAATTCACGTTAGTTACTCAAGCAATATGGAGGATTTGTTGATGGTAAAAGATTTAGGCCCTATTGCTGGTTTTCATTTGACGTCATGGCGGTCATGTTGGTGTACTAATAAAAAACAAATTTTGATTATTTCTTTTGTTTTGTACACCAACATGGCTGCTATGTCTATTGTCCTTTGTGTCTCTTGGGATTGTGTGAAAACCAAGAATAAAAATTGTTTCTAAGTTTATTATTTCCCAAATGCATTGACAAATGCAGTTTGATCAATGTAATTTCACTAAATTTGTTTGTAATGCAAACATAAAAATATATATTATCAACAGTTACGGAAGGTGTTAGGCGACTAGGGAATTACTGAAAATACCGTAATAAATGGTCATCAATGATACCCTTTGAAAAGCAAAAGTAATTGATGATACTCGAAAAAATTCAATAATATTCAATATAACTAAGACATCTTCCTTGTGTGATTTTCGATTAATCATCTATTATCACCTATTTATCAATATTAATCATCTATTATCACCTATTTATCAATATTAATCAACCAATTTTATCGAATGATATTGATTACCTAATTGATCATCAGTTTTCATTGATTAATTATCTCAGGCACTTTGGTGCTTAACTTATCAATTTACAGAACTGTTTTGTACAAACACCAATGCCGCATTACATTTTTTGCTCACATTTTCTGCTTAAATAAGTAAGCAATTATAACACTTGCTTTCAGCTAATTAAAATCATTGAAATAAAAAAAGGCATAATTTCCGTATTGGGCCTTGGGGCCTACTTATTTATGCACTGAGTTTTATAGCATATTACTATAGTGAAGTTAGGGTCTGAGTAAGATTTAGTTTCTATGATTAAACAATAGTAGGTCCCAATTCGGAAATCTTACCAGAAAAAACTCAAAATAAAAAGTAACTGTTCGTTTTCATAACTAATTGTAAAGCAAACTAGCTATAGCCGTTTCGTCCATTGGTTAATAAAGTACATAAACTTAAATAAAAAACCATACTTTATGAACATCTTTAATATTACAATTTCTTTGCAAAAACATTGTAAAACTTGGAAAAAAAACAAGCAAAAATGTAAGTTACTATTTATAACGAAAGCTCCGCAGCATTCGAACACGTGAACTAGTATTTAGCAGTAGGCAATTTAAGGAGAACAATTTTAAAATACAAACCTTCGGCTATTTCGGAGAAATCCATATTCTAGACCAACTCAATTGCACACCAAAAGTTTATAAACGTTGTGTCATTTATGGAATGCAAGCAATAAGTCAAATTAGTAGCTTGATCGACCAAAATCATTACATATTCTTTCCACCAACAACGCCATTTCTTCGCTTCGTCCAAACTATCTATTGCAAGGTCTCATGGGAAATTAAGTAGTAATATCAGAACGAGGCGAAATACCGAGGAAATCTGGGAATGAGAAATGCCTGTAAACCAAACCCTCGTGTATGTGTTGTCGTGGCAGAAAGGATGAATGATTCTTCGTAAATTTTTAAGCAGATATTCAGTACCAGGACTTCTTATTCGAGCTAAAAACTGCAGCTGGAATTCAAGTTCCTTGGCAAAATCGATCGGTACTCACTGCATAAAAGCTAACTTTTACCTTGATGTTTCAGTGAAACAAAGAAAATTTTTTGTGAAATATTTTATGATGTCTGCTTCTGAATTCGTGAATCCACTTGACAGTCTTAGACAAAGTGTGCGAGAACAGGCAAGTTTGATTATGAGGTTGAATTCGTTATTATCGTTGTTGTTTCTAGGGTGCATGTAAGTTCCATATTTGGACAAAAAACCCAGGAGGGGTACTTTGGGGTAAGAAGGTTAGGGATGCATACATAAGCGTAAAACCTTTTGATTCTAAACAATAACTCATAGCGAAAAATAATCCTTATAAGATATAAAATAACTTAGAATTTTCTCTCAAAAACCCCCAAATTGGCAATTTTGACCCCTAAAAGATATGACAAGCATCCCTGTTATATATATAATGGGAGTATTTAACCTTTTCAATCCCATTTGGTTATCAACTCACAACTTCTCCTTACATGATACATACAAAATAAAAAATTTGTTAAAGAGAAAATGAAAATTGGTCAAACAAATAAAATTACAGCTTAACTACAGAACATCCCGCAACTGTCGATAATGATATGATGATTTATTCTGTGCATTCGTCGTTCTTTAAAAACAAATGCACTGAATTATATTAACGGCAGTGGCAGGGTATTCTATAGTTACTCCAAAATTACTGACTGAAGATTAAAAGTGAAATTCTCTCAAACATTTTCAATGAAAAGAATTGGCTTAGGTTTTGAAAATTTAATATTATACAACTGGGACAGAAAGGGTTAATATTAATTATTAAATTTTCAATCTGGAATATTGCGTTTCTAGCATTTTGATTGGTTCACTCAATCTTGGTTATCAGCTCATATACCGAATGACCTTATATGGAAACTAACAAGAAGATCTTGTTTCTCAATTTATTAAAAGTTTTTTGCTATTTTCAAGTATCAAAAAGTTCGGAAAACTCATGAAAATTAATTTAAAAATTATTCCATTCACGCTTGTTGGATATATGATGATTATAGCCAACTCGGCACTATGCTCCTCATTGGCTATTTACCATCTCATATCCAATACGTGCTCTTGGAATAATTGTTAAATAAAGTTCCGACCAACTTATTGATAGTTATATTGATAGGGTGATCTTGTAAGGAAATTGAAAACTGAAAAAGCACCCCAGAATGACATTGATGTCGCCCTTAAAGAGCTTAAACAAAGAAAGAAAGCACTTGAGACTAAGGAAAAGGAAATGGCTCCTCCAGATGAAAAGTTTGACCGAGGAAAGCTTGAAGATTTACTGAAAAGAAGGTTTTTTTATGTCCCATCCTTTGAAATATATGGAGGTAAAGACAAGACAAATTTTAATTACAAAAATTACAGTTATAAAGATACAATAATACAGGTTAATTTGTGTTTTTTTTAATAAACTGCAGTGCCTTCCATTTAAAAATCCTTGTTGAGTGATAAAAAGTGCACTAATGATAACTAATGTGAGTTTTTTCCTCGTCATAGTACTATCCCATTATTGGCCCAAACAACTCACTATCTAAACTGAGTAATTTTCTTTTTAAACCCTGAAAAAAAATCAAACCTAAACAAGTTGATTCCATATTTTATGTTTTAACCCTTTTGCTCTCAAAGCGGCCAAAAGCAGCCATAGAATTTAGTACTAATTTAATAAAATTCAATCTTTCTTAAACAAGAAAACCATGTTTCAAATTTGGTTTTAAAGCAAACATTGTTAGTTTCTTTAAGTTTGGAAAGCCAGTGATGCCAAAATAAACTGTCATTTGTGCAGAAAGACAATAGTTAAAGTGCAAACATTGAAAAAATACCCTTTTGTGTTCTTTTTGGAATGGGAAAATCAACAATGTTTGCCCTTGAATATTTTGATGAAATTTTCATTCCAATCAAACAAAACAGCTTTCGCAACAAAATTCAGATCCTATCCTGAGATATTGTGAAGTTTTTTTGCATTTTTTCAGTTTATGGATCAAGCTACAAACCTTTCCTTGTGCCAATCTTGCCCCAACATGTTTCCGCTATTTTGCATGACCCAAATGCATTCTGGGAAGCCCAGAAGTTTTAGCAAGGATAGACAGCATTTCCTGCAAAAATCATTTTTTACTAAGTGTAGAACCTTCATGGAGTTCTGCCAAGATTTTAAGCTTGAAGTGTTTTTCAGTCATCAATACTTCTAAAAAATGCATTGGCAGCTCAGTGACTTTGCCTTTCTTCGAGCTTCAAAGCCACCTTCTTTTGGTGCCTGTGAGAATCCACCTTGCTAGTTTCTTTCAGCAAGTAAGCTCAAATGCTACCTTCAAGCTGCATGATGCTATCCAGTAGTGAAGAAAGGTAAAAAAGGCTTGAAAATGAGCAAAAATCTACTTTTATCTGCGGCTACAGCACAAAAATGTGGAGGTATTTGGAAAATTGTTCACCACCACTAGCCAAAACAAAAGTAAAACAAGTGATGAAACTTTGGCCTTGCAATTAAGTTATGAAAGCGAGTCAAGAAATAAGCAGTTTCTGATGAAATGGCAGCAAGGTCGGCCATGGATCCGAAAACTGCCGGGGTGACTTGATTTTGACCAGGGCCAGTGGCATATATTTGTCAGTAGCTCTGCTGGCTACTTGGGTTTACAGGTTAATTTCTAGACCTGTATAACTCATAGCTGTCAACTCTCCCGCATTTTGTTGGAGTTTCAAAATTTTCAATCCTTTCTCCCGGTCTCACGCATAACGGCTCAAATCTCCTGCTTTCTTTAAATTTTTTCTTACAAAGGGAATTGTTGAAAGTTGTGGAAAGCAAAAATCATTGTTTGTAAATTCACAAAAATCCATTTAATCAAAACACCGTATAAATAAGAAAAGTATTATTGACAAATATGCTGTCTTATCACTGTGTAGTCTTTGTCTGACTTTTGCTTTGGTGGGAAAACTTGTTTATCTGTCGTCAGCTAATCATGCATAGCCTTAGCAGTTAGGATAGCTTGTAAAACAAGGAAAGCTCTAGAGGCAGTGCCTATCCCCTTCCTCCTTCACTCTTGAAACAAGCAGAGATTGCCACAATGAGATATAACCGCGTGCATTCCATTGAAAACGAATTCAATCCATTTACGGTTGTACTTTTCCATCCCTATAATCTCAAGATTTTAAAATTTTGAGGGTTAACAGCTATGATAACTAAACCACCATGTAGGGTTCTCAATAAGTGCTGGTGACCTGAATTTCTACCAGTTACTTAAACATTTTTGTGGCTGGAAATTGGCAGAAATAAGTGGGAAAAAAACATTACAAAAATACTGTAAGAAACGAATTAGATAAAATAGGGATACTGTCCTGTCATCCATCAGAATATCTCCACAAACTTCATTCAAATATTAGTGGTATCCCTGTTGAGTTATCTTAGTACTAGAACCATGTAAAGTGACCTGCTTTCCATATTCTGAGTGTTTCTATCTGACTGGCATTCAGAGGGTTGTAGTTTCATTTGGTTTCAGTATTTTTAGAAACTATCCTAACTGGCGTCAATCTTTCATATATAGGTGTGGCTGGTCTTTTTGACTATGGACCATCAGGCTGTGCCATGGAGGCAAATATCATTGCATTGTGGAGGTCACATTTTGTTTTAGAGGAACAAATGCTTGAAATTAAAGCTTCCACCCTAACACCTGCTTCAGTGCTTAAGTGAGTGAAGGCTTCTCATTTTGAACAAATATTTTTCTTGCCAACTGAACCATTGTAAACTAAGCTGGTACTGTATCTTATATTGCATTTCAGGACTTCAGGACATGTTGAGAGATTTGCTGATTTAATGGTAAAAGATATAAAAACTGGTGAATGCTTTAGAGCTGATCATTTACTAGAAGGTAAAGACAAAGATTTGTGTAACATAATACTTATTTATTGTAAAACCTTCAAATTTTCTGCATTCTGATTGGTTGATGTGTAGTCTATCAACTGAACCCTACTTTCTGATTGTTTGATGTGTAGTCTGTCAACTGAATCCTACATTCTGATTGGTTGATGTGTGGTCAATACAATACAATAATCTTTGTTTAACGAGGGTGACATTAATAACCGTGATTTCAGTTTTCTAACTAATTGTCTGCCAACTGAATCCTGCATTCTGATTCGTTGATGGTAGTCTGCCAACTGAATCCTACATTCTGATTGGTTGAGAAATCCCATCTTCCTTCCACCCTTTTTTTAAGTGCAAATTTATTAATTTTGGTTTTTCAAATATACTTCAATATAACAAAAATTAAAACATATATATTCAAACGTTTATTTGAAATAGAATTCTTGTGTATATTATTAAATATGAAGCATTAGCATCTATTCAATTGAGATCCCTCTGAATAGATGAACGCTACTCTAAGGTAGACATGGGACCGCAACAAGATGCAGGGAGAAATCTGCCTAGCAAGTGACCATCGTTCTTCTTTTGGTGCCTGTGAGAACCCAACAAGGAAATACAGTATGCTGTAAAAATCGCTCATAAGTGTGACACCTTGCTGGTTTCTTTCAGGAAGTAAGCTCAAATGCTACCTTCAAGCTGTGTAGTCTGTCAACTGAATCCTACATTCTGATTGGTTGATGTATTGTCTCTCAACTGAACCCTGCATTCTGATTGGTTGATGTCTTGTCTCTCAACTGAAATGTGTATTCAGTTCATGGGCTGTTTACACACAAGCTCAGAATAGTTTCAGAATAGTGATTTTTAGGAAATTTTCAAAACTTCAAAAACAATTTTAAGGATTTCCAAACTCTCACAAAGATTTTAAGAAAATTTTCAAATCTCCAAAACTACAGAAAAAAATGCTTTTATATAATGAACATTTTGCACCTACTGTATAATATTAACATCAAAAAATTTTTCACATAAAAATATTTCAAACAATTTAATATTTAGTAAGAAAATATGTACAAATTGCCTGTTACAGTCCTTAAAATATAAATCAGTTGTCTATATTGTATTGAAAATATTTTTGGATGCTAAGAATTTGGGACATTAAATATTTTTGAACAAATTTATATTCTGATAAAATTTTTGTCCAAAATTCAATTTTTCTGAATTGTTTGAATGTTAATGTAGGCAGTTTAGGCAAATTTTCTCTTCTAAAAATACAAAGAAAATTAAGGACAGAGTTAAAGATCGGCAGAAATTTATTTATCCAATTCCATGAAATATATTTTTTTTCCAGTAACTAATTAATTTTATTAATAAATTATTCTAATTATTTTGGTAGACAGTCTAAAGAAACTTTTGCTCATCTAAGAAAATCACAGTCTCCTTTACAGCTGCTATCTGAATCATTACATAAAGAGAAAGGTCTTGCATGACAACTTGGGTTGTGGTTAAAAAGGAGGCTAGAAAAATTTGGGATAAGTTTATCTTCATCTTTTTCATTTCTAACTTAGTAGTTTATTTTTCAGCTCATCTAGAAAAACTACTGGCAAACAAGAAACTTGATCAGAATAAAAGAAATGAATATGAAAGTGTTGTTAAACAGGTGAATGAGATTTTGTAAGAATTAAAAATCTGAATTGTTAGTGAAATTAAAGTAATGTTCTGTCCATTTTCTCCTTAGGTGGATTTAGGAGGGACTGAGGGGGTGGCAGCCTTCCCTTCAGCAGACCTTTTTTTTAATATTGACGTGAAGTAAACACTACACACCTGGCACACACAAAGATAGTCTAAAACTGTTGTAAAATCATACCACAAACACCTATTAGGTAGCTTATCCTGTTTTATATTGATCTTTTGATTTGTAAGCCCATAGAATGATATTTCTTAAATAAAAATAAAATAAATAGACTTTATTTAAGGAGGGTGACACGATTAACCCAGTGAGTTATCTAACACATTGCCCTCCACCACTCTAAGGTGGACGGAGACCTTTCACATGACAGACACACAGACACACAGACACAGAAGTCCCCGAAGACCTATGGCAGCACTTTCTCCTCAATTATTTTAAGACCCTGAGTGTTGGTCCGGCCGAGAATCAAACCCAAGGCTCCGCACAATAGACTGGCATCTTACCAACTAGGCTAACCAGTCTTGTGACTGGCCCACGTAAATTTTCAATTTCCTGGATCTGTCAAGCATTAAACTTGATTTTTAGCCTTTGCAAGCAATCTTGTGCTTGGATTCTGTGACCTTGAAGTTATCAAAGTTAGTACAATATCGGTTCATGACACAATAAGCTCTTTTAGACATCTATTTGAGCTCCAGGTAAAAGGACTTTTAATTAGAAGATTTTCCCTGTGTTAGGAGAAATTAGCCACTGTGAAAAAGGTCAGAGTCCCCACCCTTTCCTGATAATAATTTGATAAGCTGGGAAAGCTTTGCAGTATATTGGGCTAAATATTATTTTGATCAGTCAAATATTAAGCCTTGTTATTTTTTAGGTTGATAAATTCAACTGTAAACAATTAGGAGAGCTATTAACAAAATATGAAGTAAAGTCACCATTAACACAAAATGATGTATCAGAACCAATGGAGTTTAACTTGATGTTTGCTACCTCAATTGGTCCGGGAGGTCTAATTCCTGGGTAAGAATTAAAATATTCTGTTCTACTGAACTTAACTAGTATGAGCTATCACTAAGCGGCAAAGAGCCTGACAATTTAAGTAAATATTAAATAAATATGATTAAATAAATTCATTGTTTATTAAGCACATTTATCTTGATATAAATATTATTCAAATGCACTTTGCAAGTAACTACAGAGACATGAAGGTCTAACCATTTCCCTATGTTATTGCAAAAGCAGAATCTTCTCAAATATTATAAGTCCCTGAGTATTGGTCCAGCCAGAAATCGAACCCAAGCATCCTGCACAGTGGACTTCCACCTAACCAATCAGAAACCTTGCCAATTTAGGAACCTTACCAATTAGGAAACTTACCAAATGGGAACCTTACCAATTGGGAGCCTTACCAATTAGGAAACTTACCAATTAGGAACCTTACCAATTAGGAGCATTACCAATTAGGAATTTTACCAATTAAGAATCTTACCAATTAGGAACCTTACCAATTATGAGCCTTACCAATTACGAATCTTACCAATTAGGAGCCTTACCAATTAAGAATCCTACCAATTAGGAACCTTACCAATTGGGAGCCTTACCAATTAGGGATCTTACCAATTAGGGATCTTACCAATTAGGAATCTTACCATTGAACCTTACCAATTAGAAACGTTACCAATTGGGAGCCTTACCAATTAGGAATTTTACCAGTTAGGAACCTTACCAATTGGGAGCCTTACCAATTAGGGATCTTACCAATTAAGAATCCTACCAATTAGGAACCTTACCAATAATGAGCTTTACCAATTAGGGATCTTACCAATTATTAATCTTACCAATTAGGAATCTTACCAATTTGATTATGAGCTTGAGTATTTCTTACAAAAATTTGGGTCATAAAAAAGCAAAATGCTAAGAAAAATATACAAGTAAAACAAAAATAAATTTTTAAAATGTGTTGTGTCTTGACCGCAGCTTTTCAGTTGATGGTAAAGTTTGAAAACATCAAGTTTATAAAGACATTGTAAACTTTTATAGATCTAGCCATTTACAAATTGAATAAGAAATTACAGATATTAGCAGAAAGAATAATGTTTAGGGCAATTCAAATTTAACATTGCGCCAAAGACTAAATTATACAACATTTGGCAGCTCTCCGACAACAAACACGTGTGACACAAACAGCTCACCGAAAACTTATTCTCACCGAAAAGCAAAGCACAACAATCTTTCCAGCTTTTGTACAATACTTGCGGTAATTACAAGGAAAAATATTCCCATTCTGAAGTCGCAAAGTAGCTCTAGAAACAAGTCCCATATTGAATTGACACGAATATTAAGTGAGTTGCCCATCATTAATTAATTGTGTTTACTTTGACCGTCGGAGCGAGAAGTTCATTGGAAGAAATCTTTTAGAAAACTTGAAAAAACTGTTTGAAACTCTTCTCAACAAAGCTTCGTTTGAAAGCCTTTTGGAGTTTTGATCAAAAGCCTTTTTAGTAAAGCTAAACACAATGACTTCTGGGTAAATAGATAGATAGATAGAAAGATAGATAGATAGATAGATAGATAGATAGATAGGTAGATAGATAGATAGATAGATAGATAGATAGACAGACAGACAGACAGATATATAAATAGATAGATAGATAGATAGATAGATAGATAGATAGATAGATAGATAGAGAGAGAGATAGATAGATAGATAGTTTTAAGTTGTTGCTGCAAATTTGTATTCTTTAATTAGTTTCTTAAACGAACTGTTGAGTTTTCTGAGTGTGAGTTCCAAACCTGTGCCCCAGTAAATAAGAAGCTGTTTCTTAAATGGGATGTTCGGGCTTGCGGAATTTCCAGATTCAGGTATGAGTTCCGAAGCTCATAAGCTTTTGAACCTAGTTTTTGAGTAAACATTTCTGTTAAATAAGCGGGGGCGTGCCCGTGAACAATTTTATACATCATAATTGCTTTTTGTTGTTTTCTTATTTCATCTCATGAGGAAAATCTTAATCGTGTGCGTATTTCATTGGATCGAACTGAGTATGATAAACACGAGACGATACGAGCAGCTCTATTTTGTAGTCGTTGCAATTTTTCAGACAATGTGTCTGCCAAACTGTCCCATACAATAGAGCAGGAGTAGTTGAAATAAGGCTCTATAACTGATCTGTATACTGCGATTCGATTGTCCACAGTTACTGAGAAAGAAACTGTTGGAAGAATGTTAATGTTGCGAGCCACCTTCAATATTATGCTTTCAACATGTTTTGTCCATGTAAGATTTTGGTCAATATGGACACCCAAACATTTTGAAAGCTCAACTTTTTCTAAAGTAATTCCATTACCGGATATTTCAAAATCTTCCTCGAAATCAAACGTTGAAATTTATTGTCTCGAGCCAATAACCATACACTCAGTTTTTTTAATTCATTAAGCGATAACTTGTTACACAAGCTCAAAATTGTGTGAGCCTGGGAAGGTAAGGGTCGTGTCATCAGCATAGAGTCTTCGGTTGAATATCTTAGACAGTTTGAAAGATCGTTTATGTATATTAAAAACAGCAAAGGACCTAAAATTGTGCCTTGAGGTATTCCGCATGTTATGATTACGTGTAAAAGTTCAGATTTAATGCCGTTTACACTACACTGTTGCTGGCGATTTGAGAGATATGAACGAAACAATTCTATTGCACTAGAATGGAATCCAAAAAATTGCAACTTTTCTAGCAATATTTTGTTATCGACTGTGTCAAATGCTTTTTTAAGATCTAAATATATGACACCGTTAACACATTTCCTATCGATGTTGATACACCAGTCATTGGTCAGATCTAACAAGGCAGTTAGAGTTGAATGCAATGATCTGAAGCCCGACTGTTGTGTATACATAAAGTTGCTCGTAAATAAGTCTCTCAAACACGCGTGCAACAGTGGGAATAGATAGATAAATAGAAAGATAGTTAGATAGAAATATATATTGTCTTTTTTATTGACGAAAGGGAAAATCTTGACTCGGCCTACTACAGGTAGCCCGAGTAAAAAAGTTGACATGTATTGGTAAGGTAGCAGTAGTAAAAAAACTTTTGACGCGCGGATATTGGGGTGAACAAAAACGTAGTTTTCGAGCTCTTTATTGAGATATTCTTACACAGTATTTGTAGAGCTCTATTAGAATTTATTTTTTTTAAAGGTAGATAATTTCAAATTGTCATTCTGAAATCATGAACACAACGTTTGTGCTAAAAGCACAAAGTACGGAAAGGGTACTGAAATGATCGGACCTCGTACCGGAAGTACTAACTCGATCATTTGCTCGCGGGCTCATTGTTACAAGGAGATTTTAGCCTACTCGTGACAGTGAGGTGACTTGGAGTTTTGTTCGCTTTAAAAAGTTTATTTGAAAATCATGGCTTTTTCTTGGGTAGTTTACTGTATTATTATAGGACTAATTGTTGGACTCACTAGCATTGTTATTTTGTTTAGAAAGGTGGGCTCATTTGCAGTAAAACTTAACTGAAATTGTCAGATATTATGGTTATTTTACTTGAAAAATTCCTTAAACTGTTCTTTGCATTTTTTTTGTTTTAAATTGCTGATATGGATTGTTTTTTTTCTTAGAAAATGGGAACTCAAGACAATTCTTCCACACAGCAGAAATATCTTTTTAGCAAGAAAGTATGATTTTCTATTGCATTTTTTAATCGAAGTGTCTCCATGACCGGCAGCCGGTCAATGTTTTTCAAATACTCCGTGACCGTCAGCCGATAATATTTAGAAA
>JAOTRI020105528.1:0-13610 GCA_028564885.2 Zoanthus sanctaehelenae
TTCCGTAAGCAACAACAATCTTCGCTACTCCTACAATCTCAATGGGTTTCTTGTTGTAATCGGTCAGTTTTAAATCATGTCCACTCAGGACGCATGCACTCTGAATGAATATATAATCGGATACTGCATTAATATATCCGCGTCTCTTTGAACAATTAATCGTGACTATTAGTCCCTAGATACAGGGCCTACTTCCAAATTAAGGTAATACTCAACCCCCCCCCTCCCCCCTCCCCCACATGAATCTTAAGGAACGTTTTACTTTTTAGAAGGTTTGTAGGTGTGCGTGTTGGGGGAGGAAGTTAATGTGGAGCTTGGTATGCTATATCACAAGGAATATCAATATGTAAATAGTCGGAATTAACAATTATGAGAGAAAAAAAGTAGGTTCAGAATCTCCGAACTATTCACAATGTTTCTTCCCAGTTGTTACTCGATCTGTAGTCACCAATCTTAGGATTCGGCTCTGTTTTTATTACTATTCTTTTGGGGTCACCAATTTCTTGTGCATGTGCATGCGCATGCGTGCATATTTTTATGTAATCAGAGATAAAAAAACAAATTTTATAGATCAACCACCACAAAAGCGAGATACATTGATTTTTAATTAGAAAACATTTTCAACAATTCCTTTAGAACTATTTTAACACTAACACTAGTAAATTTTACAAAGCTTTTATAGTTTCTTGTTCCTAAAAGATACTGTAAGTTATCTATTGCTGATTATCTTATTAAATACTTGTGTGGAATATTTTCTAATAATCATTTCATACCGAATCGGCCTAAATCTTGTACAAATTATTTAAAAATATATTTCAATACAACACTCTTACGTAACAGCAGTAGCTGCCTAAAGGAATTAGTTTTGTTATTTGCAACGACGGCAAGAGGTATCCTCTTGTTTAATAATAATGATAATTGATGATAACAATGATAATGAACAATGATAATTAATATAATTTATTTTTTATTGTTATGTAAACGTTCTTTGACATTTACATCGTATTGATATTTCTTGTCAAATATCTTAAATCTATGTATTCCTTGTCAGCAGAGTCGCCATTCCGGGTCATTTCCGGTAATTTTGTAACAATTGACCTTAATCTTCCTCCTCGAGTGTCGAATATATTTAGAGCTTGTTTGTGTATACAGTTGAATCTTGGCTTATGTATAAAAACGGAGATAGATCCTAACCCTATCGTGGCCGTTGAGTAGACTAGCTTATATTTTGCTTAGTCGCAATCTTAACTTTAAAATCGTAGTTGTGCTATATGATGGCTTCATCATCCAGCAACAAAACAGTTCACTCTGCAAGAATAATGTTTATCTTGTTCAAAAGTCAATATTAATGTCAGACCGGAAGAGGAGAGATAAACAGAAATGGAGGAGCTTATCAGCAAATCTAATGCTTTGAGAATGAAAGCACGTGAGAAAAAGTTTAACCTGAAAGATCTTGATGACAACATAAATGTTTATAATAAATGTTTACAATTTAAAATTTAAAATGTTTACATTTTAAATTTTAAATTTTAAATTGTATTTCGCTCTGCACCAAAGTGTATTGAGCACTTTTAAACAGCATTTTGCTACAGTTTTCCACTAAATGTATTTTTTATAAATCTTGTTAGACATTATTAAACTTCCATTTCACTATCTTCAAATATGTTTGTAGTTTCCCTCCAATTTTTTTAATTGTCCTATAGTCAATAAAACCTGATGAAGACTGGTAATGGCCAGTCGAAATATTGTAACCCAGGCCCAATGTTTTCAAATCATTCTTTTTGCGAACCTTTTTGACATAAATATTCAATTTTAAAACAAAATTGTGGATCTCCCGTCACAGGCATGACACATTTTATGGTAACTTTTATATTTTCAGAAAGCAACAAAAAATTACAAGTTCTGGGTAAAAATAGTTTTAAACTTATAGTATTTTTGCAAGGCTGATAAATTAAATTTTAATCTAATCGACTAGTAAAAAAGTATTACGAAAAAGTAGATAAAAGTGCTTCAAAATATGCTTTAATAATCATTGTCCATCGTAAACTTTCTATGTTTTCATTACATTTTACAATCGAATAGACGTTGTGCACTTTCCCGACGTTTTTTTTGGTTTTTTGTTCTTAAAAAAAAGTGCGTAATGTAATGTCAGTTTTGCACGTGAGTATTTAGAAGGCAGGAACACTAATTAGTCTTGCATGCTGATTGGCTGCTTATGGTTTGCCGCTAATTATGAATGCACTCACAAATGGTTAGAGTTCATTGCACTCTTGGATGTCGTACGTAAGAGGTAAGTAAAATCACTCTTCTTTCCTATAGTTTGCCCTAGCTGTACAATTTTAATGATATTTTAAACTGTGAGAAACCGTTGCCTTTGTTAAGAATTATAACTCACGCTAAAAACTGAAAACCATGCGAACATTTACTCTGAGAAGTATTGCAGACTTGTTGGTAAAGCGCTGCGTACCTTTTGATCGAATAACCGGCCAAGTGAGGCTATTTCCTCGACTGTTTTGATAAGTATAAGAAAACTTTTTTATTAACTAGAAATTTCAATAAAGCCTTATAGAAAACTAGAGTTATTTCTCGCAAAGACGAAAACCATTTCCCTGCATGGGTACTCTGAAACATTTCAAAACTGTATTTGAAGCTCGGCGCACACTTGGAGATATGGCCGGCATCTTGAGGCTAATTCTTCTATATATTTTAATAAATACAAGAAAAGTTTTATGCTAATTAAATTTTTCAATAAAAGCCGTATTAAAACTACAATTATTTCTCACAGAGACGAAAACCTTTTTTTCTTTTTTGTGCTGTTTCTCACCTCTGAGTCATGTATGCAAAACGCGGCGCACATTCACCTACGAAATTTTAAAACATTCTTCATCTCAGATGCTATTTTCCACACGTATGAGAAGAACTTTAAAAATTGAACTTTTCCTAGCAAGGTCTTGTCAAACAAGCTTTAATTTATAACTGGGAAACAAGTGTTTGAATAAATTTGGCGTTAGAAATTATGCTCTCTATATGAGGAAGTAGAAAGCAGCCTTGCAAAGTTTAAAAGTGTAGAATTGTTCAACATAGCGTTTTAATAACTTTTCTGTTGCAATAACTAAATATGTAAATGCGTATTTATGTTTATCAATGAAAAAAGTTGTTAAAATATTGAAACAAGTTATAGAAGTTTTGTTTAACTAAGTGAAAACAAACATTTATTTGAACTTTTTATCTTTAGGTTATGTGGCTGGATTCAAACTAGGGTTTATATTTTACACTGAAAGAATGGAATCTGCCGATGGTAGGTTGAACATACTATTTAATGCATGCTTACCTTTATAGTTCTAAATTCTTTTAAAATGATGCAAACTATCAGATTTGCTGCTTTCTCTAGGATATTAGAAATAGTAAAGTTTATATTGCAACTAAACAAAGTTTCTAATTTTTTTTAAAAAATTACAATACATGCAACAATATAGAAAAAGTATACACATACATCTAGATACACATTATAACAACTTATCTTGGACGGTGAACAAATCAATCATTCAAGCTTCTAGCTTTTACATTTATTTTGGTTTGTTTTCAAGACTATGGTATTAAGCGCTTTCCTATGAAGTGAATGAAAATACCAGAAAATTTATCTTTTGTAAGAAACAAAATTTTTACAGCCGTAGTTCTAGTTTTTGAAATAAACTTGAGACTAATGGAATGTAGCAATTTGGGAAATTTGTTCTGTTTAATAGAAATCAGTAAACTTGTATTAGAAACTTGCCAATTTAACTTCATTTCATACATTAATGATTAATTTAAGAATTCGTTGTTCCTGAATGCATGTCAAATGAAGGCTTTTTTTTTCAGACAAAGTAGTATTTGCCAAATACTAGACATTATATAAATTTTTTTTTGCTATGTCACATACCGTCCTTCAAAATTTGCGATATATTGCTATAATTACAATGCATGGTTTGCAATAAAGCACACCATTATATTATGTGTGTGTTCCTGTGTAATACCTTTTCCATCAAAGTTGCGTCATTTTTAAAAGTTATAATGTGTAAAGTTTTCAATTTCTAAAATCTTCATAAGTGCCTTTAAGACGAACCTTACAAGTTTAAATTGACTAAAATTCTATTATATAGTATATCTTATAGCAGCAAACACTTTTATTGCAACTATTTGCGTTATTAATTATGCTAAATGTTTGCTAAATAACGATTTGATATAGCGCTGCTGTTTAAGATAACATTTTCTGCGTGACTGTAGATGTTTGATATTAATGCGGGTGTCCTTCAAGCAATCTAAAACTCCTAAACTTTGCTAGTATTTTTCTGTTTATTCAAAAAAACATTTTCATTGAATTGTTTTTAAAAATTTAAATCGTATTCACTGCCATTAGCTTTTTTTTAGTTTTCAGCTATTGTTGATTAGAAGGAATAATTTTATTAATCTGTGGTTAGATTATTAATTTCCAACACACATATGCATAGAATTTGGCTAATTATCCGGTACTTTTAAGTAAAAATAGCTATCTTAACTGAAAGATCTTTTTTTCATTTTGCGACAGCGAGAAATTATTTCACACCTTAGTAATAATTCTAAACCCTTACTTGTTTAAAAGAAATCAAACCTGGCTTTGGAACTTAAAAGGGGTTGGAATGTCTACCTTATAAACTTTCTGATTTACGTTTTTTAAAGTATCCATTTTTGAAACCGGAATTCAAAATTTTTAGGTAAATTTTTAAATGCTTTCCTTAACAATTATTTTTTGTTTCAATGTTTCTGTTAAATTGCGCAAGCTTAAAAAGCAAAATGACATCCTAGTAACAAGGGTTCGCACGTCCCGGCTGGAAAATCCTGGAAAAGTCCTTGAAATTTGGAAATCAAAATCCAGGCCTGGAAAAGTCCTGGAAAAATGGAATTTTGAAAAATGTCCTTGAAAAGTCCTGAAAAATTACAAAAATAAATAAATAAAAAACTACCGAGAAATAAAAACGTTCCGTTTCGCACAAATTAATTCCAAAGGCTATTTCGTTTGCTTGGTGTTGCAACACTCGTAAAAACAGGGGTTGAAATAAGCGAACCCTGTTAAAGACAGTGTCGGGGTATTCTAAAGTTTAACCTTTTTCATTTACCAAACTGCAGCTCTCAGGTATAATTCTGGAGACAAACTGGCAAGAAAGTCAGGACAAAGTACATGTACAAATCAATGTATACAGAAAAGTACCACATACGGTACATGTAATATTTATATTGTCTGAAATCAGTAAAGATGTTTTAAGAACATGTAAGGCTAATATACCGGCGGAAAATATTTAAGAATGTTCAGCCTCAGTCGAGAAATTCGACATTCTTATAGAACAAAGTGTATACTGAGAAGTGTTAAGTTACCTGCAGTAATCGTTGTTTACACCAAGACCTTGCACATCGACCCAATCGCGGTAATGATTAGCGTGTCCTTTTTGTGCGATGTTGCTTTGTCTCGGTTTGTACAGCTCGTTACACACATTAGCGTGTGTTAGTGCTGTTATTGCACACACAACAAACACCCATACATAGGCCATTCTCAGCTGAAAGCGAAAAATTAATGATAAGTATTTTTAGAAAATAAGCTCGAATTAACGCACGCTCTGATTGGCTTAGTTCCATTTTTTTAAAACTGAATATAGAAATCACAGAATTACGTCACGCAACCCATGAGAGGTTATTCAGGATGGACGTCAAGTTATTTTCTAAAAAGAACAAGACCCTTTAAATGCGTTCACTCTTCCTCATCACAATCGAGCAAAAAATCAAACTGGCGCCGCAAGGAATTGTGGGATACACATAATCACGGAAAAAGTAACCGATTTTAAAACTTGGCTTACAACAGGTAGTATCGCGCGTGTTTCTAGAAGATAATAGCAAATGCTATAAGGTGTAAAACACTCGAAAAGCCTTTTCGTTTTCCCTCAACACTTTTCTTGTGTACTCCTACGTATAAACGTTCTATGTTGTTGTCAAGAAACACAAGCCCTGCCAATCGTTCTCTTAGGCCACTTAAAAATAAAGATCCCGGCTTATCATCAGAGTGCGCATTGACTTTTTCCAGGGCATTGACATTTTTTATTTCTTTTATTAAGAGAATCAGGTGTAAACAGTCGAGAAATGTTTTCCATGTTGCATAACAACTAAAAGAGTGTCAAAACCCTTCGACTGGCAACATATTAAAAGAATTGATTCTTTTTGGTATTCATTTGTGTCACAGTTGCTTAACCACCTTGGACATGTTACTGCTAATGGCATAAAATGTAGTTGGTGGTGCAGATCTGTTCCAGAACTAACTCGGCAGTCCGCAAAAGCATTAAAATGTCTATACGGGCTACAGGGTTTTTGTGTTATAGATATCATATTGAATAAAAAAGTATTCCAAAAAATTTTTTTTGATTCCGGAACTTCTTTGCCACTAAATCGAGCTGAAATAATCTTGTGCTTGCCACGCCCAACGAAGATGGCCGGGAATTGCTGAGTCTGGGTCCAGCATAGTCTATGACGTCACTTTAGGAATTGTCAACTGTTCATTTTAGTGTTTCAATGTACTGCCAAACAAACTCAATCATTTTTAAATTTGTTTAAGCCAAAAAATGATAAGGTTTGTATGGAAAAACAACAAAACACTGAAAAATGGCGGGTAAAATAGACTATTCCTGATGTGACGTCACTGGGTCCAGACTTGGCAACTCCCGGCCATCTTCATTGGGCGTGGTTGGCGCGGTTAGAACACATGTCCACGCATTCTAGAGGAATCGAAATCGAAAAAAAATATTTTTCGTCATAAAGACACTTTAAACCTTATAAAAGCGCCTTCTCACACTAAGTTTTGAGAAAATCTAATGATAAACCTGTTTTTTAAAGGGCCTTGATATATAAAATTCAAGGTATTATACTTTGCTGATTTTTACTGTGAGTGCCAGCTGGAAACAGTTAAAACCACATCAATCTTCGTTTTTTTAATTAGTGTGGGGGATATAGGTCGGAAATATAATTACACCGTTTTTATAAGAACAATAAGGCTCAGCTGATTGGTCAAAAATAAGAGCAAGTAAGAACAAGCTCAGGCTGCGCTGAGGCTGAGGCTGAAAAAAGTGAAAATATTTTTAGTTGAAACTTGATAATGACGTTAAACTGTAGATACAGTCACTCGACACTCTATTGAGGGAGTTAACAGAACTCACACATTTGTAGAAAAGATTAGGATAGTGTTCCCGGTGTTGTGGTTTGTCTTCATCCGGCTGAGGGCAATTACGGTTATTGCCCCCGCAGCCATGAGTCCCCGTATCCGTGCCTATACATATGTGGATTTCAAAAATGGAATAAAATTACACGTTCATATAGTAGGCCAAATGATCCCGATTTCAAGACACTAGGCGCGCATAGTCGTATCGGGTAATTTTTTAAGCTTACAACGAGGTCAAGATCTAAAGGCTTTTGGAGCGAGAGGTGAATGTCTAACTCAGTGATAGCTTGCTTTGAGTAAATTACTTGGTTTACAGTTATTCATTTGAGCAAAGCGATAATAAATTATCGGATTTAAAAGTTCGGTACAAAACGTAATTTGTCAGACACAAATCGCTGTTACACGGGGTCGACAGACTCCATCCAAAAATCTGCTAGACAGATAGTTCAGAAATTGCAAGTCAGAAAATTAAACTCTGTTTTGACAAACATATTCACATTAGCCTTGCTTATTCAAATGAATGTGGTACACTCGTCTGTGAAACAAAAAAAATCACACATTTAATGTTACACTTCTTTTTTTAATATGACTGTGTTGCACATGCGAGCTGGTTATGATGCAGCCACTAAATAGGGCACTATGGCCCCGCGGGTCAGAGAGACTAAGCTCGAACTGAAAACTTGAGCCTGTTTGTTAGCTGTGTCGTGCCGATGAGTCCTAGAGGCCTAAACAGCTATCCACGACTGCTATAACATTCAGGCTCACTCTTTATTGTGGGTTTTCAGTACGGGCTTAGTCCCTCTGATCCGCGAGGCCATAGTGCCATATTTAGTGCTGCATCATAACCAACACGCATGTGCAACACAGTCATATTTTACATTCCAGCCACATCCCACAAGCATTACACTTCTACTTTTCTTTTTTTTAAGTCAAGCACGTTCTTTTGTGTCTCAGCCAAATCACATCTTTGTAGACGCGGGGGCAGCTGCAGTGAGAACTATTCCTGGATAATGTATGTAAGCCACTGTTGCGAACTACCTAACTGTTGAAAATGTATTTATTTGTGATGCGCATTTGATCATATCCATTTGAAAGGTGCGCAATATAAAAATTAAATATTATTAGTTACTTTCAGTACTGAATATTTTAATTTACGTTCACAACGTGCATAGTAAAAACACAGAAATACAATTTCACATTAATTACTGGTATCTGCTATTGTCCCAAATGATACATGTATTCATGCAATACTAAACTGAGTTCCTCTGTCGATCAGTACTGTTTTTCAACAATTTTTTTTTTTGTTTTGGTGTTTTTTATTCTTTCAAACTGCTGATAGAAGAAAGAACATATTGAGGCTGAAACAGCAAAGCAAATTATGATCAATGAACCTTGGTAACATTTACTATTTCTTATTAAAAAAAGCTGTGTAATGCATGTAACTCATGGCTGAAATATTTTGATTAACACCGTTTTTGAGAGCTTTGATACTGAGAGGAAACCTTATGTAAAAGAGAAAGCCAAGAGTTAACGTTTCCAACGCAACTACTGCTCCTTTACACTGTTGCCAAATACTTGCAATCAACAATGTATCTAGGTTTTCTAAAAGGCGATCCAGTTAAAGATCTCAGTCTCTACTATCACTAGATCGGTTTCAATGCACGCTTTTTAATAAGTAGCGGTAAGTTTTTACGAGGCTCACTGTCATTACTTTTTTTCAGATTCAAAGTCAGTTTTTATTTCCAGTTGGTCAAATTGAAAAAAAAAATGGATAAAAACAATCATGCGATGTGCCTCACATTTTGAAATAAAATGTGTTACACCGTGAGACTTCTTGTGTCATTTACATTGTGTTGATCATGTATTCGGAGCTAGATGATATTCGGTCGGAATCTCAGCCTGAGATTGTTCTTAAATTTTGCCCAATTTGAGTCTTGTTGTTCTTAAAAAAAGCGCGTACTTCTTTTGAAAGTGTACCCTGGTCTAATTAAACTTACCACTCGTACAATTCTCAATTCTGTGTTTCTTCTTTGTAATGTGTAACTACTCTGAACACAGCGCCTCACTCCGAATAAATAAATGAAATAATCTTTAATAAAATTATACTAAACACGTTTAAAATAAAGCTTAACCATTTTTTTAAAAATGTTTACTGGCTCCATAACGACCTTGCCTGACAAATACGTTTATGTCAGTATAATGAAAGAAACTGCAATTAAAATGATATACTTTACATTTACTAATACCTTTTATATTAGTTTGAATAAACAGGATAAAATGCACCACTAAGATAACATTTTTAAAGTAGTTGCAACTTATTTCGTATTTCACATATGGTTTTTGTAGCTACAGCTGATATCAAAGATAGCTACTTTATCATGGTACTCTGTATGAGGACCACAAGCGGGCAAGATGAGGGTGCATAAGTAATAACGACAGGGTACCAAGGTAGACTTTGTCATTGTGCACCGGGAAAGAGTCACACAAGGTTCCCATGGAGACGGTCGTTTTGAAGAAAGTGTTTGCTCTTTATCATTCACCAAAGGCGAGAATTTATATTGCTGTAGCTACATGTAATTCAGTTCAGTTCAGTTAATTGAAAAACTTTTCAAAAATTTAATAAAACAATTATTTCATTCGCGCTTGTTGGATATAAGATAATTATAGCCAACTGGACGCTACGCACCTCGTTGGCTATTTACCATCTCATATCCAACGCGAGCTCTAATGGATTTAATGGAGCCGAAACCAATTGTAGAGTTCCACACAATTTGGGCATCCTGCTGATGAACAATGGCTGTTTTGATAATTTTTTTAGCGGCATTGTAGTTATGTCTGTTCAGATATCTACTTGGAATAATTGTTAATTATTAGTTAAATGTAAACTTTGTTTTAGCTGTTTTACTTTTCCTATGCCTTAGGGAGTTAGGTTCTTTCCGCAGTTCCCTTGGCCTCAGCAACGTACGGAAAAGGATTTTCTCAATCATCTGTCAAATCAAATGAAAGAATCTCCTAATTGCAATAAAGAACTCTTTAAATCAGATTCCGTGAAAATTTCCGCATTTGTTTAGCTGCCGATCACTCGTGATGGTCGCTTCTGCTACTACAGATTGCGTTTGCTCTTTATCACTTGCCAAAGGCAAAACTTGATTTTGTAATGCTGAAGCAGGTTCACTGGTACGCATTGCCTCCGCCAAGAAGACTAAGTTTTTGCCGGGGTTTGTTTATCTGTTTTAGTATAAATCTCTGGTAAAAGAACAATGCTGGTGATACACTCAGTTAGTATTTGTTATGTAAAACTTGGTTATGTTTTTAAAATACTTAACAATTATTCCAAGAGCGCGCGTTGGATACGAGATGGCAAATAGCCAACGAGTTGGCTATAATCATCTCATATCCAACAAGCGCGAATCAAATAATTGTTTTATTAAATTTCCGAGCCCTTCAATACCTGAAAATGACAACAAAATTATAATCTGAGATTCTTTAGCTTGACAAAACTTTACACAGGTAATTTCCATATATGGTCATTCGGTATATGAGTTGATAACCGAGATTGAGTGAACCAATTAGAACGCTAGAAACACAACATTGGAGATTGAAAATTTAATAATAGATATTATACCAATTCAACTGAGCTGAAGATTTCTTTTTATAAACATAGACATTACTGAACTGAAAATGACCTCATCACCTTCTACCATCCTATAAAATTCATCATCTTTTAAAATCTTGTAGGCGGACGTGGTTGGCGCAGTTGGTGAGATCTCAGGTCCCCAGTTCGATTCCGACGCGAAATATTTGTGTGACCTTCTTTTCTTATAAGCTTAAGCCAACTCGGCTTTCAATCCTTCCAGGATAGGTAAATGAGTACCAGCGTCTGCTGGGAGCTAACCTGCCATGGATTAGTGTCCTGTCCAGGGGAAGTCAAAGACTCTCATCCGCTTAACACTACAGGAGATAAGCGCCGGCCCCATGAGCCCCTTGGCTCGTAAAAGGATTGAGCTAGCTTTAAAATCTTGTAGATAAGTAACAACTGCACTGCCTCCATCCCAACTGTGCTCAACATGGCTCTAAGTCATGAGTCTAACACAGGGTAATATATGGAACACATTCAGTACTTCACAGTGGAAACAGACATACAGCCCTTGCAATATATACCAGTTTCATTGCAACACACCCCCGTGAACTCCAAATTTTTGGAGAACTCTCTACTTGACATTCAGGAGGGTATATCCACCACACTAGGTTATAAAATGATTTCCAATTGATGGAAGTTATGGAAAAATTGTCTTTGTTTGTCTGAGTCGTTTCAACAGCATGCATTTCAACATAAAGAAAACTAGTTTGCCTTCAGTTTTACTAAACGCCCATGCTACACTTAACTGGACTCCCTCATGGTTGGAATATTTCTCGAATGAGCGCAGCAAAAGAGTGAACTTTTTTTCCATGAGAATGAACTTCACGTGTTCAAGCCAATGTGTAATTTTCTTTTTATTTCACAGATACAAGTGTTTCGAAAATAGAAAAAACTTAACAAAAAAGAGAAAACAAAGGAATGACATCAACGAAGCAATATCTTCACTAGTGAGGATATGGAAAATATGTCAATCATCTCCCAGATGTAGTTTCATGAGTGGCATATTTTACAGTAACACTCTCATCTACGTAATAAATATGTAGCTTTATTAGTTTTATATAGAGAAAAGTTTTACACCACAATGAAAAAAAGTTAACTGATGTTTCGGACTGGAGGCCTTTGTTGAAATAAATACCAGGAGGCCTCCAGTCCATAAGGTCAAATAAAAATCCTGTTTTGAATAAATAGATATTACAATATACCAACTTTTTTTACTTTTACAAGAAAGGATGAAATCAAACGAGGTTTCAGTAAAGCACACACTGCAGTCCTATTTGTACCCAATGGAAAGTAATACTAAAATTACTATTGCAATGATAGTAGCTAAAAACATCCAAGAGCAGAGTAAAAGGCTTCAAATGAAACCTGCTCAATCACTGATAAAAGGCAAAAGTTTACATCAATTTTTAGGGTCATTATTAATATTGCTTTTTTTATCATTTAGATAAAAACTAGAACCCATAATAATAATTTTCAAAAATACAACAGCTTTTTGCGATTCCTGTTACGTTTTTTAACTTTTAAATCATGCAAATACAAAAGCTTGGAGAAAGCTATCGATTTTAACCGAGCATATAAATGAAGTCCTGGGGTTAAATGATATAGGAGAGGGTACTTGTGCAACCTCTGCCTGAAAACTAAAACTTCTTTTAAATTTTTTTCATTTACAGTTTAAAACACAGTGAGAAACAAAGTTCTAAGTAGTTTGTTTGTTACATATTTTTGTAAAACATTTTGAAATGACAGTGAAGGATGTCTTACTGTTGTTACATCACAGGCACCAGTCCCCTGCCATGCAGGTCAAATTTGAATTGTTATTCCAAACTTTTTGATTAAAAAGCATACTTTAGTTTAGAATTTTTCATCAGTTATTCAAGTTCTGAATTCATAGACAGGCAATAGCTTTCATCTTACAGATCTTAAGATTTAAAATAAACAATATAGGGACTTACTATTAATTTAACTTTTGTCTTTAAAAATAATGTGATGAATAAAGGTACAAAGTTATCGAAAAAATTAATTAACAGACAGAGATATCTTAAGTTGACATTTTGAAACCATGTTACATTTTGAACACTTTCAGAAAATTTATTCACCAGTACCTTTTTCTATCTAACAACAACAGTCCTGCTATAATTGGAAGATTTCTAGAAGCTAATAGCATTTGCATCCAAAACTTGATGTGTTCACGACTTCTCAACCAAAATTTTGTGTCTAAATCAACAAACACAGTGACAAGGAGAAGTTGCCAGGCAACCAAACGGCCAAAGTACCCAGCTTCATAGCCTCCATATATACATAATGCACATACAACATACACAACTACCATGAAGATAAGCACTATTTTTCCACCTGGGAGGTGAGTTGTGTGTGCTAATCTGTCATCATTGCTGACCCAAATAAAATAAGCATTACAGAACAGAATGGCCGAGAAGATTTGCCGAGCTGTTTGTAGAAAAGGCATGTTCAGTTGTCTTTGTGTTGAGTCAGTGAGACCTCCAGTGACAAACAGATAGCTTGCACCAACACCAGCTGCACGAGAAATCACTCTGACCTGTAATGCAAACATGAGAAATATGTAAAACGTGAACCAAAATTGTTAAAATAGACTTCTTAGCAAACTCAACAAACTACATACAAGATTACTGCAATGTTTCTTTGTTTCATGTTGTGTGCAAGATTCTCGCTGCAGATGAAAGGAATGATTTATCGGAGTTGTGTGAGATCAGCGATGTTGTATGGGAGTGAGACATGGTG
>JAOTRI020105539.1:0-13608 GCA_028564885.2 Zoanthus sanctaehelenae
AAATCTTGAAATACCTTTCAGTTAATTATGAAGAAACCAATTACTCAAAAATCCTGTAGGCCATATAGGCACTTTAATTTTTTCTGCCATTTATTTTTTCACCATGCCATAATTGATCAAAACAATCAGGTCGTGAAATCGGAATAGCTTTCTCAAGAGAGAGATAAAAGTTATGCAGTGAATTTACCATTAAGGGACAAATAAGTTTCCTTACTTGGAAGATGAGAAGGTAATAGTTTCTTTATCTAGCTAGAACATTATAAAGTGTGTTATTTGGAAGAAGGGCAAGTAATTTCTTTTTGTAGCTACCCGCTTATAGTTTCTAAAATAATTAAAAAGCGAATAATCGTGGTATACATTGGCTAAATCGGCCGATAGTGGAAAAATGTAAGAATTTCACAGCAAAGGACGTAAAATTTATCTCTTATTAACCGAGCGGGAGGTCTGTATGGGAAAATCTTGACCATGGTCGCCAGTACAGACCAACCGCTCAGTTAACAAGATGTTTATTAAACAAGAAAACAAAGGAACCAAAACATAAATAATTTTATTTGCTTTCCTACGCGGTCTAGATGCCGGTCTAGATGGGAAAATCTAAACCGCTGTCAAGATCGATTTTAGCCAATCAAATCAGTTCTTGAATTTGTTTGTTTCCAGTCTTTTGAGACATGGCCATATAATAAATACGTCTTATGAACCGAGTGCGAAGTCCATACGTAAGTTACGAACCCCGAACTGATCTAATTAGAGCACAGGAAATTCTTCGGTCATAAAAATAAACTGCCGCCTGGTTAGCCAAGTTGGCAAGGCGCCAGTCTATTGTGCGGGAGGTCTCTGGTTCGATTCCCGGCCGGAGCAGCACTCAGGGTCTTAAAATAATTGAGGAGAAAGTGCTGCCGTTGCTCTAACATCTGCAAATGGTTAGTTAAACCGTAGGCCCTTGAGTAAGATCCTTGTAAGGGACCTCGAGTCCTATTATCTCTACTCCTTGGAACCTTATCAAGTTCATAAATGCTAAAAATGCTAGAATTTTAAGATAAGAAAGCGAATCCGTATGCCCAGTTTTTCTCTCTAACTACTTTTGTCATTTTAGCAAAAAAATGTTCGTATTATTGCTGTTGGCGTTGGGAAAGAGATTGACGGTGACGAGCTGAAAGAGATCGCTATGGGAGACTCAACTCACGTCATTCACATTAGTAATTTTGAGCAATTGATTAAAAATATGGACGAGCTTTTGGACAAAGCTTGCAAAACCAGTTAAAAAATCAAAAAGGTTAGTGATATTAAATTATGAACTTCTTTTAAAACGAGTAAAGAACGTTAACGTTTTGTTCACTTAGGTTTCTTTAAGGTGAACAGTAAAATATAATAGAGAATCTTTTAAATACTTTTACAATGAAAAGTTATAATTTCCACTTTCTTTAACATCTTTGCCCATTACTTTTTCCCAAGAGCATATGAATTGATGCTAGGATTTTAGCGTGTCAAAATATCAAAACAAGAAAATATAATCAGTAGAGGACTAACCAATTGTTACAATTCAACCTTTGTTTGTCGAAGATCTAAAGTATATATTAAGACAACAATAGCTAGTTTGTAGGTGCTACTAAATACTATTATAATCTGAAGGCCTGTAAATGTGGAAGCCTCATCGAATTATCTAGCAATGTCTTTAAGGAGTTTATACCATGATCGTTGAATTGTAACGATGCCAGCTTGACAACTGCAAACATTATGAAGGATTTTAAGAGATACAAGCATATAGTATAAAAATACAATAGGTACAAAGCGCTTTAAAAACATGAAAGACTTCATTCTCGTTCCCTAGTGCCTTCCCCCATTCACGCAAGAAAGATTCCAGATTTCTAGCACAGTAATTCATTGCTCATGCGTCGATTTAAAGAGATAAAATATCTGCGGACTTGAAAGTCAGCAAGGAAATGTTTGATTATGCCATCAGTTTCTTCTGGAAAATTCTTAAAAAATAAATCTTAAGTTAAAATTCAAGCAGTAAAAGGTTTTCAATGCTCTTTTAATTTAAAATTCCCGGCCGGAACAACACTCAGGGTCTTAAAACAGAAGAAAGTACTGCCTTTGATCTAATATCTGCAAATGGTTAGACTTTAGCGTCTTCTCGGATAAGGACGTTAAACCGTAGGCCCAGGAGTAAAGAACCTTGTAAGAGACCTCGAGTCAGTACCTCTACTCCTTGGAACCTCACTAGGTTCCTAACATGTTGTAAAAGAAAAAAGTTTGAATGTGTTGTCTGTGCCGTCGGAAAATATATTTTCTTTACCAATATTAACAGCAACGTTTGTTTCCTCATAGATGCCGACGCGTACCATTTGGATGCATGTTCTAGCTCCTTCAGCTTAAATAGGATTAAATCAACAACTAAGAAGAATTAAAACAAATATGTTGGATAGTTGAATATCTAGCAACAGGGATGTCGTTTATAAGTGAACTCAAACACCGGTGTGGGTACTTTGAACAAATTTTAGTTCAATAAAGATAAATGTTTGAAATTGTTACTAAGGATCCATTTTATTACTGTTGTAGTACAGTATGTAAAAATACTAGCTACATGATCGTAACTAGGACAACAACACTAACAGCAACACTAACAACAGCAACAAGAACAATACAAATTTATATAGTGCTGTTTCTAAGCGATTCAACAGCGCTGTACAGTACTAATAGAAAATGAAGGTACTAAAATATATACTAAAAATGGCCTAAAGCTCGAGGACATGCTTAAAAAGTATGCTTTTAGCAAGATTTAAAAGATTCAACTGATGTAATGGCGGCTTATTTAGTAGCTTGCATAGTTACATAACATTTTTTTAAAACAATTTTTAAGACAACTTTTGATGCAATGAACCCTGACCAGTTTTTGACCTTTTACCCAAGTGATTAAGGGAGGGGTGGGTGGGGTGTGTATAGGACTGACAAAAAATATGGCCAACTTTAAAAAGTACAAAGCAACCTAATTCTACACCACAGTTTTACATTGGTGTCTTTTCTTTGGATCTTTTCTCTGCACGCATTGCCTGAGACATGCTTGTGAGAGAAAAATAGCTATGTTTTTACGTGGGCGGACATGGTTGGCGCAAATGGTAAGATCTCTGCTTTCCAACCAAGAGGCCCCCAGGTCGATTTGAATCTTTGTGTGGCTTTCTTTTCTGCCTAAGCCAATACGGCTTTCCATCATCCCGGGGTAGGTAGATGAGTACAAGCATCTGCCCGTTCAGGGGGAGTCAAAGACTCTCATCCGCTTAGCACTAAAAAAACCGGAGATAAGCGCCGGCTCCATGGGCTCGAAAGGATTTAGCATGTTTGTACGTACTTATGTACCTTCGTAGTTTAATCCCGCATACGGGTTCGATTAGTCAGCGGCTACCGACGTTTGTACGTACGTACGTATGTACATACGTAGTTTTGCAACCAATCATTTTATTCAACTCATGTCTCATACATTCCGAGGCTGGGTGATTTTTTTAAGATTGTGCGCGATATTTGTCTTTATATTGACATGATAGGGGTTCTCGTTGTATTTTGTAGGGCAATTTTATATTTTTCAAGGGTTTTCAGAAAAAACCACAGTTATGTTATATTTCATACTGAAATCATTATTTGACTATGAGGTAATTTTTAGAGTGTAAAATGTTTATGCTTTAGTAATTTTTATGTTACTTTTTCACTTTTTCCGACGAGTATCCCAATCCTTTTTAATCCAATGTACCATTCCCCTCTTAACCCACTGGAAACTCAGTTATGGCTTTGCTATTTTGTTGTGTGGAGCAGTATTTTCGTAAGACCAAGACAAAAAGAAATGCGGTTCATAGACATTGATAACCTGGAGATTATTGTAAAAAAATAAGAACTAAAAATAAAGAAAAGTGATGCATATTCATACAGATAGAAATATATTGGTATAATTCAGAAACTTAAAACAGACAACTTTTAATCCAGTAAAGTAAATATTCCCGTTGTTTATGCTTGTGTTAAAATGTAATCCTTCTTTTTAAAAGCCTTTAATCACACCTTAAGTTTTGAAGTGGAATCGAAAAACTTACGAAATATACAATAGGCTTCATTTAATTATGATTTATAAAACATATTGGATAGTAAGCGTGTTTTGATTGGTCTACCAGTGTGTTTTATAGCGCTATCAACCACAATCAAAGGTATCCTGTGGTAAGCTCGAGGAGCAAGTAAGATACCGGCCGTGTCAGGTAGCTGTTGTATATATACTAATAATAATCAAAGGTATCCTGTGGTAAGCTCGTGGAGTAAGTAAGATACTGGGTCAGGGAGCTGTTGTATATATACTACTAATAATCAAAGGTATCCTGTGGTAAGCTCGTGGAGTAAGTAAGATACCGGCCGTGTCAGGGAGCTGTTGTATCTTGACTGTTGTTCAATGACATTGATTTACATACTGTACAAGTGATCAACCACGTTTGCTGGTTTGCGAACACCGAAATATCACGTGTCAAATTGAACGTCGTTCATTGGTAGTCGAATAAGAGTATACTTAACGATCATTTAACCAATACACGATGCGCCTGCCGAACTTGAAACGATTGGAAATCGATTAAAAATTTTCCATTATTCAATAGATTTAAGGACATCGAAATAATTGATATTTGATCTCGGCTCGTTATTTTTCAAACTACCTACTGTTTTTATGTATAACAAGAAGCTCTAGAAACGTTAACTGGGCTACCTTTTGTTCCAGATCCCTCTTCTTCTCACTCAGCTGACACTGCAAGGAATTGTGGGATACACATAATAAAATATACCAAATACCACTGGTAGCCCAGTAAAATCATGATAGTAGGGACCTAAAGGAAAGTCATGTCCAAAATTTTTTTTTTAAAAGTTTAAAATTTTTAAAGATTTAATATACTTACAAAAATTATTTTTGTGTTACAATAAATAGTAAAAATTTTGCACTTTTTAGAAAGAAAATGTTGGACTTTATTTTCCCTGGTCATTTTATTGTGTACGCTATTTCCCCAATTACTAAAATGCTTTACTTCACGAGCCAAAATTTCAAATTATTTAAATTTAAGTTTTTGTGCCGTTATTAGGATTCTGCTTTCTTTGTAAGCAAAAATTAATGAAATGTTTGTTGGCCATGCTAAATAAGTGTACTAGGAACTTTTTGTGCACGTGTTTACTGCTTTACGTGCTTGTTATCCCGATTAGAACATAAAATAACTTTTTGAAGTCATCACGAGAAAAAAACGTTTTATAACCTTTTAATTTAGAGGTAGCTCTGTGCATTTAATAGTAAAAAAAATAGTCAACACGACGTATATAAATTTAAAGAAAACAACTATATTTCGGCTGGCCAAACCAGCCTTCTTCAGGTTTGAAAACCTTTTTTTAGAAAACTTTTTTTCTGTGCATTTGCTCAGCTCAATGAACATATGTTTTCGACTCGCACACTCTAATTGGCTAAGCCGAGGTCACGTGGATGAGCTCAAATCAAATGTAACCCAAGCTTCAAAAATTGTTGACCAGGGTCCCGTTGTTCAAAAGCCGGTTAGCACTAGCACTGGGTTAAATGTTTAACCCACAATCTTACAAGGAGTTCGAGAGATTTTAGCTGTAATTTTGGGATTAACAAGATTTTTCCTGAAAAAAATCAAAACAGTCTTTATAAATGACCGTTTATCTTTTCTTAAAAGAAATTCTTGTTTGAATTTTTGCTTAACCCAGGGTTAAACTAAACTAGCCTTTGAACAATTAGACCCAGCCGGTAAACAATGTTGTCTCGCGTCATGTTTGAGTTCGGGAAAAATTGGCGGGAAAATATTTGGTTGCCGCGCTTACTAAAAGGTAGTTTTTGCAATCTGGACTATTGTTTTTATTCATATTTCTTTATTTAAAAAATGTTTACTAGGCTAAAAATTTAAATCGACGTTTTTTCTTCATCCATTAGGAATAAGAGTGTGCATTAAATCATCGATAAGAAAAAATAAATTATTTTGAACACAAAAGTTTTTTAACCCAAAATTTGCTTTTGATAAACAGTTTGAGTCGAAACAATCGCATTGAAAGATACCATAGTGTTTTGAATGCAAAATGTAAGACATGGAACCAAAACGAAAGTATAGTGAACTGAATTTTGACTTAAATTAAGCTTAATAAATTTTATGAATTGAAATACATTTTTTATAGAACATTGCTTTATTTGACTTGTAACATGTTGGCAAAAATGATATATGAAAGATATTTGTACAGCCGAGAAAGAGTTGTTAAGTTTGTTAAAAAATTCTTAGATTGTCATTCCTGTTTACTCTGACTGTATGCACCATCTGAATTTCTTACGCCAACAAAACTAACTCGGCTATAAGGTCTTCAAATATAAGTTCGTTGTTAAATACCATTCAAATAAAACAATCACTTCTATTTATATTTGCGTAATATTTCACAAATCTTGATCAGACAACTTGACTTTGAATTCAATTCAAATTGTGCCATCTTGAATGATTTTGGCATCCGTAACGAAGTGATCGCAAGTGCAGTAGTAATTTTTCTTTATAAGAAAAACTTTATAGGAACAATGAGGCTCAGATTAGCTCAGAATGAAGCTGAAATAAAGTGAAAATGATTGTAGCTGAAACTGCACTGAATTTTGATTGTTATTTACATTCGCAAGGTGCACATTAAGAACACGGAAGCACCCTTTCACATTTAGTATATCTGCTATATATATTACCCCCCCCCCCCGAATGATGATCCACTTAATCGTATACTCAGGTATTCAAATATTAAAACTTCACTGTTTTTCAGTATTTTGAATTTTTGATTCGATGCTTCTTATTATTTCAAATCGCTCACAGAAATTGAAAAAAAGTTAAGCCGGACAGAAACAGACAAAAAATTCATGGTTCTTATAAAAAGCGCGTACTTCAGCTGTTTGGCTCAGTTATTTAACAATCAACATCATTTAGCCAAGTATAAACCAGAAAATTTTAATAAACTGATTCTACATTTGCAGCATATAAAAATAACACGGGAAAACTAATGATTTTTTTTATGAATTACACAGATTCAATCACACAGAAATCGTTTCAGTTTAACGGCTCGGCAAATAACGCCTTAGAACACCCTCTTAGCTTTTGCTAGGACAGGTGTAGTTAGAATCTTTACTTAGCTGGAAAGCTGTACCTCTCCAATGTAGTATAAGGAAAGCATTGAAGGAGTTGGTGTCATTTAGAAATCGGATAGGAACTCATGAAAATGCTGTCATTATTTTTGGTAATTGCAGTTTACTCAAGTGTTTCACTTACAGCCACTCTTGAAGATCATGACAGAGCTTTGGTACGTTAAAATAGTAAAATATTGTAATCATTTAAATTATTACTTTAGTTAATAATTTTGTCGCTTTATGAATTATAGTGTGCTACGCACAGGACGAAACTACGAGTTTTGATTTTTTTTTCCAAAAAGAGGCGCATTGTTATTTATTTTTAGTGTATACATTTATTCAAAAAACCTTTTCTGCAACTAAATTATTTAACGTGAGAGACAGATAAAATTTTCTTCCGCCTATTGAAAGGAAACATTTCGTTTTTTTTATTTGAATAGTTAAGCGCAATGATAGGTACTTTGCAGTTAAACATCTTGGACCTGTCGACAGCAAAACAGCAAGATGTTATTCTTAATCCTAAGCGTAAATCTCTTATCCCAACCCAATATGCTTAGGATTAATGGTAAAGTTGGGTTTCGGGTTAAACAGTTTATTTTTGAATTGTTATTATCTTTGCCGTAAATAAACTTTGGAGCTAAATAACGTTATTCATAAAGCGATTAGGACGAAGCTGAATGTTTTTAAATATATTGACAATTTTAGCCTCAAATGTTCTTAAAACATTCTTAACATAATCATACGTAATTAATTAACACGGTTGTTAGGCTACGAATAAATTATACTGGTTCTTATAAATAATCTTAATCTCTTTTTTTCTCAAGCGCATAATGTTACGAAGAATTCGAATATCAAAATTCTTATGTATTCGATTGTATTATGGACTATTTGCCGGATAGCTTCATGATGTGCTGTTGTAATGTAACAAAATAAAGTTCTCGGCCACTCGTAAGCCTTTGGTGTATTCTTTGCAAGTTCTTACATTTTGGAAAAGATTCATCTGACATTCTCATAAAAAATTTCTAATATATAAAGAAAGAGTTTAGTCGCTGGAACCAGCAGAACTTACTGTATCAGTAGGCTCTTGGCTTAAACCTCTTCTGTAAGATCGAGAAGACAAGGAAGAAGACTATATGGTACAAGAACGAACAAAGAAAATATTAGAATATTAGTTTTATTAGAAGACCTTACCATTTCTAATCGTTCAAAGCACGGAATTGCCTTCTCAGTTATTTCAAGAGCGGAGAGCACGGCTCTGACAATAGACGAAACCATAAGCGCGTCTTTTTAATTTTACAAACTAGATTTCAAAATTGTGAAAATTATCTTTGATAATTGAAAATTTCCGTAGGTTTCAGTCGTAAAGAATTTTGTTATTGTCAAATACATTAAGATATTGGTTTTAATATATTTTCTTTTCCAGCGCTATCTTATTAATTACCAGTATACCAAGTCATCTGCACGATCAAATATTGGAAGTGGAGATTTCATAGAAGCTGTTAAAGCTTTCCAAAAGTTTTTCAAACTAAAAATCACAGGAAACCTAAACAATGAAACACTCGAAGTCATGAATAAACCTCGTTGTGGAAATCCAGATGTTCAACGGGGCAGCCACCGCATGAAAAGATACAAGCTCTTTAGAGGAAGATGGGGAAAAAAGCATCTTACGTATTATTTTGAACCAGGAAAAGATTTCGCCGAGGGTGGGCAGCGAAGAATTATCCAAGAAGCGTTTAATAAATGGTCAAGACATACTGACTTGATCTTTACGCCCGTTCCTGATGGAAAACGACCAGATTTAAAAATAAGGCAAGAAAATTTATTCTCTTTGGATAGACTTAAAAAGAAAATTGTTAAGGATCGTTAGCGATCGATCACAAAACATTTTTAGAAAACTGATAAAACTGACTATGTCTATGGTTAATGTCTTTGCTAAAAATGTTTGAATAGGGTCGGATAATTGATAAAGTGGATGATTTAAATTGTTTGTTGAAATCCTTTTATCATCGCCGTAAGTAGGGTACGGAACTAAAATGCGTTAGCCACAAAGCGAATCAAAATATAGTATTTGCTATTTTTATAAGAACAATTTTATAAGAACAACAAGACTCAAATTGGTCAAAAATTAAAAACAATAATATTTTAGAGTGAGGACGAGCTCGGAATATCTATAAAATGTTTGGCGTAGAGACCCACTAAAACTTAGAAATAAAATAAAAAAACACAGACGTCTCGCGGTGTTTTATATAATTATTCTGAAATGCGAAGAGCATCTTTTGAAATGCTTTGATTGTTTCTATTTAATATTTTTTCTTCAATCTGAGCTGCTAGAAACAGGAAACAGAAGTAGGAACAATTTGATGCTGAAATTACCAACAAATTTAAAACAATGGGCCTTGGATAAAGTTACTGGTTCTTAACAAAAACGCGTGAAGAAAGTGAAAAAAAGAACGAACAAACCTAAACCGTATTCATAATTTTGCAAAATATTAGGCCAAAGTGACATAAGGGAGAGCTTAAGTACCAGAATATATCTTTACGATGGAGACCAATTCTCAGAGAGTAGACTGGATCGAGAAAGGCGTTTTTGGCGCCATTTGTTACCTTCAGCAGCGCGCGCGACTACGATGGACTCACGCAGGGTAAAAAGGCGCGAAAACAAATTCTGAAGAGTTCAGTCGTAAACAAAATGACTGTAAAGCGGGGTTCAGTTGTTCCAAAGCCGATTAACAAGACTTTTCCTTTTCTTAAAGACAAAAATCTTGGTTAATGTTTTGCTTAACTTAGGGTTAAAGTTAACCAGCCTTTGAAAAATTGGGCTATGGTTGCACTTACAACAAGAACCTGGAACAAAAGTAATTGTTAAAGTAGAAATATTTATTGTCAATATTTTTGATGGTTGAAGATCACCATGCGACATCTGCAGACAGTTTAGTGCCGGTTTGTCTATATGACAACAAGAACGTCTGCTCTCTAAAGACCCGCGTCTTGGAGACCGGCGAAATAGGGAGTTTTAGCAACAAAGACGGCGACGCCGACGACGACCGCAAAGAACAATAGAAAATGCATTAACTGCACGTTGGAATGCTTCGAGCGGAGCACGTGCACGGAGTTGTCACAAAAATTAAAATGTGAAAACACCTTGTTTTGAGTTGTCGAGACTACGTGGACATAACAGCAAAAACATTCTCTCTATTTGCTTACCTTCATGGAGAAACATTAAATAGTTTTTCTATTGACAAAGCGAAAAGCAAAAAAAAATAAAACCTTAATGATCCGCACAAGTAAATAAAGAGTAAACCAGAAAGGTGATTTTTCGGAGCCGTCGTCTTTCACTTTCCCGTCCGCGCTGCTAAAGGTCCCTATTGAGTGTTTATGGGGCGATCAACCGAAACAATTGTTTGCGGTTATTGCAAAATTAGTTATAACTTCACTGGAACTGAAATCATTTACACATTTTATTCACTTTTGTCCTGAAGAGAATATTTCATTGTATATTTTACATAATTTTTGACCACCCAACACCTCCGTCTAGTTAGCCTAGTTGGTAAGGTGCCACTTTATTATGCGAAAGGTTCGGGTTCGGTTCTTGGGCTGACCAAAGCTTGGGGTTCTAAAATAACTCAACAGATGGTTCTGTTTCTGCTGTAACATCTGCAAACGGTTAAACTTTTGCATCTTTTGTGAGAACATTAAACTGTATGTCTTTGTCCTTGTTCATGTCATTTTTAATGTTTCTTTGAAAATTATTCGAAAAACAGGCGTTGGGCTAACAAGGAGCGTACCGCCGAGTTGGCTATAATCATCTCATATTCAACAGGCGCTAGTGGAATCATCGTTTTATTAAATTTCATGAGATTTCTGAACCCGTTGATACTTGAAAATAACAACAAAGTTTTAATAAGTTGATAACCGAGATTGAGTAAACAAATCAAAACTCTAGAAACGCAATATTTGAGGTTGAAAATTCAGTAACATAAATGATAAAGGATACTGCATGCCCTCATATATAGCTATGAATGTTATCTTCAAGTGTGACTTGATCACGAGAACATTGACTTTTTATCCTCATGGGGTTATATAAATTATTTTTATTATGTAGACGGAAAAGACGATATACCAGAACTGAGCAACGAGAACATTAATGGCAACAATTTTTCTAGTTAAAATTATATAGTCACTAGAACCGTTATATCTTCATATCAGTGCCAATTTTTTGTTCTAATAAAAATCCTGGTATATATATCTATGCTATGGTGTTACTAGTAATAGTAAACATTTGCGATTGTACCAAATAAAAAAAGTTAATTACTTTTGTTTAGTTTTGGATATTATTCTCACTCTGGAACAAAGTTTGAAAGAAAATGTCGCATGGACTTTGACGGGCATAGTGGCGTCCTGGCGCACGCCTTTACTCCACCAGACGGTCGGATCCATTTTGATGACAGCGAAGCATGGCGTGATGGCGGCTTATGGTTGATACACAACAACCTCCTTGAGGTATAAGGGCATATTTATCCCAATAAACTTCTTTCAATTTAACTGAGTTATATCTACAAATTATAGTCTTAAAACCAATTATCTTGTTATGGTCGCGGTGATGTTCATTTACGGTCATAGTCACGGTCACTATCATGGTTATAGTCATGATCATGGTCATAGTTAAGTTACGCTCACAGTCACGGTCATGGTCAGGATCATGGTCACAGTTACATTCACGTTCACGGCAATGGTTACGGTACGGTCATGGTCAAGGTACAGTCATGGTTACGGTAATGGTCACGGTACGGTCATGGTCACGGTTAGGGTCACAGTTACATTCACGTTCACGGTAATGGTCACGGTACGGCCATGGTCACGATCTGGATTCCCCTGCACTAGCCTTTATTTTATATGTTATTTTTTGTGTAGAGTCACTCCTAGTTTGGATTTCTCCCTGGCCGTGTTTGCACTAGTTTGAATAACATTTAGGGGAGGTCGTAATCTGGAGTAGTTGAAACTGAATTAATCTTTGAATTTTACCCTAACCACAATTAAGTTAACCGAAGTTTTGTGGAGCCAGGATCGGTTAAAGAGTTTTGATAAATGCTTTGAATACTAAAACATTTTCAATGTTTTTTATGTTTCTATTTCTTAAATTAAAAAAAAAACTCATTTCTCTCTGACAATATTCTATTAAAATTATCTTAGATGTTCTTTCATAACGTTGAAACTGCTTTTCTATTTTAATTGTTAAGAAATAGATTCTTGATTATTTTTTTTCTAAAACAATAAAAATTAATGCAACACAGCTTTCTGCCTCTTTTATTCATTCAATTGACTTCTGGCTCTTTAATTCCATTTAAGAAAATGATTCTAAAATACTCTGATGAACTACGATCCTCTTTACATCATTAAATCATATATTCATGTTTTGTTTAAAACAAAAAATTAATATTTTAGAATTACTGAATTCGTGAAAAACTGACCTAATGGCTCTTATAATCAATTGAATATATAATTGAAAACCAAAAAGCTATTAACGTTCTAATCATATTTTTGATGAAAGATACTGCATCTGTTTCAATAATTAAAAATGCTTTTAAGTGTAAACGAATTAATGCTTAAAACGTATTACGGAAACTTTGTTGCTATGACCTGTCAAAAAATATAGACTTTTTGTAAATACTGCGCGTTAGCGAAGTAGTCACTACTGCCATCGACTGACTTTTCCGAATGTGAGTAAGTAAGTATAGAATATCCTACGCAGCCAATCAACACACAAAGATAGAGAAAGTTCGGACTCTTCAAACAGTATGACACTTTCCCTATAGTTCGCGATGATAAACGAAATTCTCGGGTGCCTTGTGGTCTGACAGAGCTACAAGCACACGCTGATATCAGTGATACAAGCACACTCAGCGTCATTCAGAATTGTATGGCTACAATTGTAATGTACACTTATAGTAAGATTCGTATTGTACGTGCAACTTTCAGTGTTAGAAAAATCAAGCTT
Source organism: Zoanthus sanctaehelenae (assembly GCA_028564885.2). NCBI lineage: Eukaryota > Metazoa > Cnidaria > Anthozoa > Zoantharia > Zoanthidae > Zoanthus > Zoanthus sanctaehelenae. The sequence goes on from JAOTRI020105539.1 coordinate 13,161, forward strand.
GTATATACAATAATTCAAGAAAAGGCTCTGTAATCTGTAAATTAAAAATCAAAATAGGAAAAACAATCAAAAAAAGAAAAGCGATTTTTATTTTTATTTCATGTTAAGATTCTTTGTCAAGAAATATTTCTTTATTTCTTTGATTATAAGTAATAGTTGCATTGATTATGAAATATAACTTATGAATCCAAAGAAACACTCATTCATTGTGTCCAATATATTTGAATAATAACTATTTTTGTCTTAAGATACAGGAACTTGTATGATCTATCTTCTACATGTTAGTTCGAAGAATTGTTTTAATAATGACAGCATGTGATACTTTTTTAAAATTTAAAATGTGTTCTTTAAAATGTTTCCAGGGCCTCTGTTGAGACTCTCTGATTGGGAAGTTGGGGGGGGGGAACAAAAAGATAATAGGCCTTTATTGATTATGCAGACTGTATCT
>JAOTRI020105550.1:0-13608 GCA_028564885.2 Zoanthus sanctaehelenae
CAAAGGAGGCGGCAGCAAAAAAGGAAGCGGGCAGGGACGAGAAACATCTAATTTTCTTTTTACTTCGTCTAAGAAATATTAATGGTTGTAAATGTTGGAGTGACCACATGTGCTCTTTGAGCGCCTTTTATTCTTTAAGATAAACACCTGAAACTTCACGTGAGTCAAAAGCGTTTGAAGTTTTATATCAAACACGAGTATTTAAACACGTTTCCAAACTCTGAGAGGATAGTAGAAAATACGAAATTTGAGGTTTTTGCAAGTTTGATAAAATATCTTAAACTGTCCTTTTTACACTTTCTCCTTAAGTTCCTGGCGTATAATTTTTTACCAAAAGATTCCGATCCAGTTGTAATCTTTGAAATACCAATCTCAGATTGAAACGCACTTGATTGCCGTGCTAACCTGTTCACGAACCTGTTAAGTTTTAGTTGCGGATGAGTTTAGTAAAAGTAACTCAAGCCACACCTTGTTTTTTAAAGAGTTCGGTTCTTTTAGATGCTAACTATATTTTTCAAAACTAGAAAAATAACAAAGGGCTTTGAGATGTAAATGAGCAACCACCCAGTAGACTAATGAAGCATCACATCTAAAACAAATGGTTTTAACCGTGACCGTGCACACAACATGAAACCAAGATTGTAATCTTTGTAGTTTGTTTAGTCTCCTAACCAGTCCACTCTAACAACTTTGCTTGCACCTATGAAAATGTGTCCCCATTCAGTTTCATTTTCATGCAAATTGAAGTCATTTTTTAAGAATGGCTTCGCACTTAGGCTCGCATTGAAACAGAGGCACAAAGGAACCTTTAAACGTGCACTTAACAAAGAAGAACTGCCAGTCCTAGCAACAATTGTGTGTATTTGGTACAAATATAATCCTTGTAAATCTTCGTAGGCTGTGTTTCTCAGTAAAGCTTTCTTTCATTAACTTCTAGCCACGATGAGAACAATGCATACATCCTGCTAAAACTGCTGCATTATTCAATTTCCAAACCAACGCCACAACACATGGCCAAATGTATGAGTACAAGACATGTACACAAACTCTTGTTCATTTGGTGCAATGTGTTTAATGAAATGAAACACTTGGAAGTTTGTAAAGCAGAATCTGGTTGCGAAATGTTTTACGGAGAAAAAAAAGAGGCCATCGATCAAGATAAGAAGATGCAGAGCTTGAAGCACCTGTTTGGTATTGTTACACAATGGATGCCTGAATCTTTTCAACCAGACTGTTGCCGCACTGTTCTATTCACGTTACGCCTTGGTCTTCATACCTTGGCGAATGAAATGGACCTTGTTTTATCTTTGTTAATATGGTTTAAGAAATGCACGATCAGAAGTTCAGAAATTCAAAACTTGTTGATGAAACATTCACCGACTGTCAGATTACTTCTCCGGATGTTCTACATGTTTGAAGGGGGCAAAAAAGATTTTATTGAATCTTGTACTTTATGCGCATCTTCGGACTTCTCAGTTCGTACGCATTTTTACATTCATCGAGAATTGGTGGCTATTTTTATGATTGTACTTGCACATGCAGAAAGACTGCGACACTCAAACGTTTTTGGTGACGAGGACAACATTGTGGTCAGTTTAAATAAAGATCCCTTCCCTATTGTCCTGAAAATCCTTCCAACTCTACTTGAACTTCTACCTTTCCCATTATCATGCACTAGTGGTCAAGGAGTTTCAGCTGTTGAAGGTAAATTTATTTTATTATCTGTGATTTTTTTGTTTATTTTATTGATGTTTTGTACATTCGTTTTCTAGCGATTAGTAGGTTTATACTAAAACAAATAAACCTTTGGGCCTTATGGACTACGAGTTTGAATAGCTTATTCGATCTACGGCCTCGTGGACTATTAAATCGTCGATTCGTCCTCGAGGTCAATATTTATGTAAAGAACATTGGCTATTTTTACCCCTTGGCTTTAAATGACAAGTTGTTAGTTGACAAAATGAATTTTGCCAATGTGTTCTTGTCAAATTCACGGTGCCATAAAACAGATCCTCAAAATTGGTAAAGCTCGTCTTGAATACCAGAAAGTGTCAAGGCGCTGACACACGATGCAACATTTCATGTAACATTGCGTGCAACAAATTCAGTGTTTCAGCGTGTGTCCATCAACGAGTTTTGTTACATGCAACATTGTACGCTACAAAACTGAAGTTGAATCGCGCTCTATTCTTGTATTATTGTGCGCAAAAAGTTTTCTTTTCAAAGGTATATTCTTGTTGGAAGCCGTTTTGATTGTTGTAAAATGCATGGGTAAGCACGCCATGCTTTCACGAGAAATGTTGCGTGATTTTGTTGCACCGTGTGTCCACCTCCAAAAAAAATTGTTGCGCGCAATGTTGCATGAAATATTGCACCATGAGTCCGTGTCTTCAGAAAGTTAATTGAAGTACTCTTACACGAGCCATTTCATATGTCAGATTAATGTGTGGGTTAATGGGTGGATGGATGTGTGGGTTAGTGGGTGGGTGAAGTGTGGGTTAGTGGGAGGGTGAATGTGTGGGTGAGAGAGCAAGGAATTGGGATAGAGGAAAAGGTGATGCGTGCGTCAGTGGATTGCTTAGTATTTAGATGGATCAGTGAGCGGGTTGGTAAGTTGTAAAGCGAATGAGAAAAAACGTTTAAAGTTCACATGACATAAAGAATTTGAAAGCAATTATAAGTTCTTTGGAAAGATGTTTTTGAACTTGAAAGTTGCCATTGAATTGTTTTTGGTTTTTTTATTTAGAATTTTTTTATTTAAATATTCGATAAGATGGCATCATAAGTTGTGTAAACTGACTTTGATGATAGCAAAAGTATTGTTTTTTTTTTCAATATTTGAAGACATTGGCGGAGTCAAAACTTGGCCAATGGATCATTAAGATAAATGGCTATTGGAATTTACTAATTATTGTCCATCGTAATCAAGTTGGAAAAAATAGAAAAGTCTTCAATTTCTATAAATTTCATTAATAATAAAATTCAGAAAGTCAACTTATGACATTTAAACATGAATATCTCAAAAACGTGGAGAAAGTAACTAGTTGTAACCCTTCCATCCCAGTGGACTATTAACACTAAACTTCTTACATAATACGTACAAAATTGAACATTTGGTAATGAGAAAATAAAATCAAAATTTACCAATTAAATACAACTATTGAAGATTAGAAGTGAAATTCTCTCAAACCTTTTAAATGAAAAGTAAGGGTTCGTGTTGGGAGAATGTAATAATACATCTGGGACTGAAAGGGTTAAACTAGTTTGAGCTTCATTTTTTACTCCGACAAAAGACGAACGTCTGAAACTTCAGTAGTTTTCTTTACAATATTGATCACTAACTTGTCTCGAAAACTATGGATATTGAAAAATGTAACACTATCCCTCGTAAAATTACTTTCGAATTTTTCAGTTCATATGGCGATATGCTTCGTAATGTGTGCCTAAATGGGTTGGTTTGGTGTTGGGTAGATATGTGGGTCGATGGGTGAGCGAGTTGGTAAATCGATGAAAAGATTAGATTAACGGAAGATTACATGTGTGCATGTGTACATTTATGGATGAATAAGTGATGATTTGGTCATTGTCTCTGTTTATGCGCAAATGTCTGTAATCAATTTTAATTTTTGCTTTGTTTGTTGGCCAAGGCTTTCTAAATTGTTTGTTTTGTAAATGTGAGGGCATATTGCAATAATTCTATTTTCGAAGTGCCCCGTGAATGTATGCAAACAGCAGTACATGTTATTGGTTTCTGTAACAAGAGAAATTATTGGAATCTCCAATTCATTCTTTCTGTAGTTTTGAAAGTTTTGTTGTTGTTGCTTCGATTTGCAGTGGTGAAACTCCTTACTTTGTTGATTCAAGAAGTCTGGCTTGGTCGCCGCAGCCCCCCTCAGTTTTTAACCTATTTATTGTATTTGTCCGAGGAAAGATGTGTTGGTGGCGCTTCAGAACTGAGCCGGCGAGTTGCAGAATCTGTTGTTGCAGCACTTGGAGGGACAGAAATTGTGATCAATTTGATTGAGATCGACGACTGACATTATTTTCAGTGAAATGATTCAATAAGCACTTAATGACTGGCCCCAAGGGAAACAGTGAGTTTTGTTTCCCCGAGACCCTCAATGTTCCCCAAGGCGAGGGGTCGATGGGAAACAAAACTCGCTGTTTCCCGAGAGGGCAGTCATTAAGTGTTTTGTTATACCTCCCAACTCAAAATAGAGCAATACACGAATGGCAACTAACGACTTTATTGTAAAAAGTTACAAATTTGCCGCCGTTTCAAAGGCGCACGGCCTGATCACGTGCGAGTCGAAAGTTCAAGTTGTTGTTGCCTTAGGGAGTTAGTGAGTTTTGACCTATGACACGTGACACGTTCTCCTTCAATCGGAAAACGGATTTGAGGTATAACAACACTTATTGATCGAAGGAAACAGTATATTTTGTGGTCCCAAGACTGCCAATGTTTCCTGAGTCGAGGGACAACAAAACAGCCTGCTATTCTGAAGTTAAGTCCAATAAATGTTTTGACCAACTATCAAAGAAGAACGAAAAGCAGTTTTTAACCCTTTCAGTCCCAGTTGTATTGCTAAATTCTCCCAACTTGTCTACATACTATTCACTGGGCAAGTTTGAGAGAATTTTACTTTTAACCTTAATTCTGTTGTTTGCTATTTTTGATCAGTTATCATTTTCTTATTAGCAAGTGTTTTCTTTTGTATGTTTTATGTAATGAGAAGTTGGGTGTTGATAACTGATTGGGATTGAAAGAGTTAGAGATTTTTTTATTATTATTTTTTGTGTTTTGTTAACTTTTGTAATCAGAACAAATTACAATTAGTTTCCAGTCTTGTTATTTACTGGTCCATAACATAACGCCCTTTGAACACGTGGTTGCTAGGAAGTAGCGAAGCTTGTTAACGTGCACCTAATATGTCCTTTCGACCAATTGGAGTACAAGAAAAATAGACTTTCATTGTTGGTATATTTAACAATTAGACCTCGAGGCCGCACGTACTACGAGGCAATAGCCCATGAGGCCGAAGGCCGAGTATTCTATTGCCTCGTAGTCCATGAGGCCGATTTTGCATTGCATTGTGGTGTCGTACGTGTAGAGTTATAAAAATATTAGAAATCCGTATATTGTAGCTCTACATGTAAGTTAGAGAATGAACGACACCATAATTCAAAATCGGGAAAGCGAGTGACTTTTATGACGTCAGAGCCTAATTAGAACCTAGACTCCGATTTGCTTGTCCAAGACTTAGAATTTGCAGCTTTGAGCGCTTATAAAAAAATAAATAAAAATCAGATTTCAATAAAAATTTTCAGAAATTGAACCTAAAAGTGACCTTTTTTTGAACTAGCGAAAACAAAATTTTTCCTTCATATGCACTTTAAAGATAAATTTTAATATTTATAATATTCAATTTCAGTTACGTATGAATTATTAAGAAAATATAAAATCATTCTGCCTAAATCTAGTCACTAGAGCTGCTTTAAAATTATATTCTTTAAAATAATGTTTGTTGCTAATACATTTCAGTAAACTCCTTAGGCTTAGATTACCACAGCCTTCGTTATCATTAACTAATGTCCACACTGCACATCATCGATATTCCTTATATATTAAATTTTCAACCTCGATTATTGTGTTTCTAGTGTTCTGATTGGTTCACTGAATCTCGGTTATCAGCTCATATACCGAATGACCATATATGGAAACTAACTGTATAAAGTTTTGCTAAGCTGGAAAATGTCAGATCAATATTCTATTGTCGTTTTCAAGTATAGAAGGGCTTGCAAAGCTCATGACATTTAATAAAACAATATTTCCATTCGCGCTTGTTAGATATGAGATGATTATAGCCAACTCGGCGCTACGCTCCTCGTTGGCTATTTACCATCTCATATCTAACGCGCGCTCTTGGAATATAATTGTTAGATATTAATTTGGTCCTTTTGAGGTATGTGAATGAGTGCTAACAGTACTAAAGAAAACATGTTGTCACAACCGTTTCGTCATAAAAGTTGATTTTATTTATGATATATCTTGTAGTTTCCTCAGTTTTTTGTTTATTGTTCTGCATTTCGTTTTCATTTATGAGGATTTGACAAAAATATTACAACACGAATCAAAATTGGAATTTTTCCTATCCCAATAGCATGTTGGTCGGGATTCGGGAGTTTTAAGCAAAATCGGGATTATCCCGGACAGCCGAAACCCGAATAAGTTTCAGAGTTTCCTAAATATTTTTGTGGACACAAAAAAGAAAAAGTTAATTAATACTCGTCACTCGTCACTCGTCACTCTTGACTTCTGTGAAGCAGCAATTAGTTTTGCGAAACCCGAAAAAGTAGATTTATTATGTGGGGCTTAATATATCGCCTTCATTGCAATTGAGAGATTCAATAAGTGCGGAATTGGAAAAAACGTTCATCCATTCTTACGGTTCAATCTTGATCTCTTTTAATGCTGCGGAATACCATACACAGCGCATACAAAAGTATTTCACCGGGTAGACATGCTTCGCACCAGAGGAGTCCCACATGGTACCCCCAAAACGGCCGTTTTGAAAACTAAAATAGATTACTGAAAGAAGCGTTTGCTTTATATAACTCACCAAACTAAAACATTTCCTAGCGAGAAGTTTAATTGCATAAATATTTTCCGACTCCGTCCTCAAACGGTTCAAATGGTGTAGATAACACAAATATGCTAGTAGCTAACTTGAAGCTACCAGCACATTTGTGCAATCTACACTTGAGTTTATCTTCATGCCACATCCCACAAGCATTACGCTTTTATCTACACTTAGGTTCAAAATGTGGTTGTTTCTGTGTAAAATTGGCTGTTTTTATCATTTTGAGAAACCGAATCGAAGAGATATAAACTTAAAATCGATTCAGTTAAGATGATAGCGTACCTTATAGCTTATTTATGAATCCAAAGCCCTATTTTCCAAAGAAATATTTGGCAAATGGTTTGGAAAGCCATTCACATCCAACCTTAACTTTGCTTGAAATCATATATTGATTGGCTCACAAAAATCAACCCAACTTCAACGGAATTCGCGGAAACTGAGTCAGGGGATTAATGAAAACATCAAGAAGACACGGTGAGCATTTTTTCAATCTTATTTGGACTAAAGTACTTTCAAAACTCCATTACAAGCCTGGGCTACCTGTGACTCTGTTAACAAAGAAAACGTTGGGCTCTGGGGACGAGAATGACCTTGGCTGTGAAACTAGTTGTTGAAAATTATGATAACTAATTCAGCTTTGCTGCGTCTTTCAGAGAAGTAAAACACATCATCGAATACGGGAATTTTAAGTATATTAGTACTCATTTGCTGTGGTTGATAACAAAAGAAAATGAACTCCAATCAAGATTCAGAGACACCCTCGCGAGTCAGCAAAGTGCTGAAATATTTTTTGTTCGTGTTCAACTTGCTATATTGGGTAAGTTTGTTCAGAATTCTAGCTTGGTTTGGAAGTCTGACCATATGTTGTTTTCAATAATCGAATGGTCACCTTCCTAACATATTTATTATAGTATCAAGCACGCTTATATAACGGCTTTATTTTCTCTGTATTTGTGAATAATGCTAAGAAGACATCTTTAAACGTTCATTATGTGATGTTTTATTGTAGAGGCCGTTTGAATATTTTATTTGCTATTTATTCTTGCAAGTATTTCTGCGCGGTATAAATTATACTAATTATTTTGAATTTGGCATTTTGACTGTCCTGGCTGTGTTAATGTTTTGATACGCAATTTGAAAGGCAACAATATAACTTTAAGTGTTTTTCCTCGAAGATGCTTTCAAATCGTGATTCTCATAATTTATACTTGGTAACTTAGTCAACAAAGAAACGCACGGTTTCAGTCGAGGTTCATTAAGTCAGACACATTGTTCCTATATCAGTGTTAAATCTTTATCTTCGTTTAGCGATGTTTTGTTCATTTCAGAGTTTAACATTACTTAAGATAATAACCTATTTTAATGCTGGCCTGGTGTGTGTTAGCTAAGCTGTCAAACGATATACTTTCACTTGTCGGCCCAGCAGTATTTTTGCTGTACCGTGTACGTACATTTTAAATGATTTTTAATGTTGATTTGGTTTGCATTTTAACAAACTGAGTATTGTTCTTCACTTTCATTTGTATTTTATAATTGTATTTTTCAGTTAAACATTTTCAATTTACTTGTTTTGAAGTATTTTGTGGAGAATGTGGCATGGAACTGAACAGTACTCAGTACTGACAGTAGACTAAGTATAAAAAAAGAACACGAAATATTGAGGAGTGTCGATATTGCATATATTTATACTGAGAAAACAATGAATGAACATTTTGCTGCGGTCAAAGTAATCAACAAAAAATACAAGCTGATTGGATACTGAGCTCTTTGAAAATCTATAGGATATATATGAAGTTGTAGTTAACAAGTAATGAAGGAGAACATTCAGATTTGAGGTTTTTACTGCAAGGTTTTCTTTGTATTAAATTATTAGATATTTGCATACCCTGAGGAAAAAATTAAATTCATAGCTATCTTCTTGTGACCTCGATTTTGATCTCTATTTAAATTTAATTAAGCTGGAATGTGTCAATGAATGTACTTCCTTTTTATTTTTATTTTTTTTGGTTACAAATTTATATCTGATGTCCATGTGTGAATGTATTATTTGTTATTTGCATTTAGATTTGTTCCATCTACAGCTCGTTGAAAGAAAATGGTCTGAATTTCAAAATGTAAATTAATGCCAAAATTCAAGAATGTACTGTTCCAAGGTAGCTTTTGATCACATTACATAATTTCCTTGTTGACAATCTCTAGGGTATTGGTGGTGTAATGATGGGGATTGGCTTCTGGGCCGTGACACAGAAAGCCTCGTACAAGACATTCTCTAGCATATCAACTGACCCTGCAGCAGTGCTTATAGCTGTTGGCATCTTTATCTTCATTATCTCATTCTTTGGTACTGTTGGAGCATTGAGAGAAAACATCTGCATGTTACAAACTGTAAGCATTCTAACTTACTTAAATTATTTATATTTTGTTTTATTATTAAATTTTCATTTGATCCAAACTGAGAGTGATTGAGAATAGGAGCAAGCTAAGTCACCAAAGTCACAGTGGTCCAAATGGCGAGAAGATTATATATTGGGCCATCAAAACGGTTGCTAATTTGCCTACCTCCTTTTTTGGTTTTAGATGAATTCCAATCACAAAAACCGTGTTCTTTCAAAAAAATATGGCAATAGGGAATTGATTTTCTTGATAGGCTTTTTAAAGAGTATGGCTGTGAAAAGGTAACATACAAAACAATAAACTAAGTATGTTGCACTGGGTCAATAAACAATAAAATAACCAAATAGTTACACATTATGGGTAAATATATATTAATAAATATAAATATATCATGGCATGAACACATTGACAGAATGTAGGGCTGCCTGGAAACTGGACAAATTAATCTCTATGTGCAGATTTTGTCTGGATCAAAGACCTAAAATATTATAGACATACTAAGTTTTACAACAAAATATGATTTTGAACTGGTTCAATTTTTTTTGGTCCAGTGCAATTTATATTATTTCTTGCACTGGTACAAGTTGTCTTGAACTGGTACAAACCAGTTTTTTTTATTTTTCAAAAAAAATCCTAATTTCCCCCCAAAATATTGTTACAAGGTGGCCAGTATGCCTCTGTTGATGTTATAAATTATTTGTGTCATTTGTAGTTTTAATTGTTAAAAATGATAGCAATCTGGGCCATGTGTGTAGTTGTTTTTCCGTGCTACCATTATGATGATTTATTATATACAGGTATATTTAAACCAGACGAGTGTAGTTATAAATTTAAAAATCTTTTATTCTACATGCTTTACACATTTGCACTTTTTGAGAAAACTATTTTGTTATACAACTCTAATTTATAAAATTGCATGGTGACATATCAATTTTATTGTCAGTACGTCTATAACAATTTTCTTGCTCTTTGTTAGTGATTTTAATATATTTTATTTTAATTAATAGTACAGTAGTTGATAACTGGTATTTTTGTTTCCCAACAGTACAAGTGGGTAATGGTTGTGATTGTCATTTTGGAAATAATTGGTGGCTTGCTAGCATTTGCATTCTGGCCAGAGGTCTGTGTATCACATAATAATTACTGTATTCAAGATTACTATTTGAAAGTTACCCAACCCAAATGCGATGCTCCCAGTCCACCCGACCCCTCTTTGGTATAACATATTTGTCGATGCATTACTATAAAAATTATAATTATATAGAATGATATGATTTTACTTGCATTTAGCAGTAAGAAATTAAAACAAAATGTGCTGTTGTAATTAATGTAGAAAAGTCTCATTTTTTGCTTATTGTGTGCTGGTTTAACTGTTCAACTTCCTCTATTGGAAAGCGTACAATTAATGAACTCTTCAATGGCTGTAGTGTTGAAGTCTCACAAAAATGCAAACATTCAACTGTCAGTGATGCCTGTAAAAACGTGATTATCTCAAAATGATAATTATAATAATGTTAATATTTATATTGCACACTTTTCATTGGAGATGTTCAAATGCACATTGATGTAGCATTATATTATTATCATAAAATATTTAAGATAGTACAGTGGTTTCTATTGGCCGAGAGGTGTGTTTTCATAGGCCAATGAAGTATAGAAATGACGTACATTAGCTATAGTCCTCGTAAGGAGATTTTGTAAAATGATCATGAAATAAACACAAATAACAATGTGTTTGTAATTCTCTTTCTCAGAGTCCTGAAAATGGAATAAATATTTTATAAATTTTATGAATTACTGGAGAGGAACAAAAAAAATTTGAAAAAAAAATATTTACAAACAAATTCTTTTGTTTTTAAAGTTTGTGAGGAAAAGGGGATTGATGCACCTGTCATGAAACGAGGGCCCAAAAGGAAACTCAATTTAGAACAAGATTTCCTGCTAACACTAATGAGATTACGTCTTGGCTTATTTAAACAATTCAGTGAAAATTCAATTCAATGACAATACTGGACGTATGTTCATTGAATTGAATTTTCATTGAATTGAACGTACTTTCATTGAACTGAACTTTCATTGAAATGAACGTACTTCATTGAGTTAAATTTTCAATGAGTTGAATGTATTTTCATTGAATTGGATATAATTTCATATTTGTATTGTATCAATATTGGTATTGAATTGAATGATTATTTGTTTGTTGAATTTTGCTACATTTGTCTTGCCATATTCGATCTCGTCTATTTGCATAATAAACTGAATTTAACAAAGTTTGTATTTATTTTGTTTGATTCTGATTTTTCAATCGAAACTTTTACTTTAAGAACGAGTTAAACTATAATGATGTATTGTTTACACAAATCTGCGTTGTAAAAAAGTAAAATACTAAGCTTTTGCTGGAAAACATGAGGTCCTTAAGTATATATTGCAAATTTTCATAGACTAAACGGAAGAGCCTTTTTGTCAGTTATGTCTTCGTAAAAACGAACCGCACGCAAGCATAACAACGACGGAAGACTGAACGTAAGAATGAAACACTTCTTCTTCCGTTGCTGTTCCGATCCTCGTGAAAACAAAACACAACATAGACGCAAGGAATTTTCTCACTGCACTTTAAAAAATACATATTTAAGTAACGATCGCAAAACTTCACATCGTAACTCTTTTTAATTCTTACATTATTACCAGAAATAATACTCGCGATCAGACAAACGCAATTCTTTCACAAAATTAAAAACGGTCTCCTTGCGTTTCTCTTCTGCGGAAAATCTCTCTCACCCAAAAGCGTTCCTTCTTTCGTTTTTTGAAAGAAAGAAAGAAACCTTCAACTGAGAATGAAACTCATTATACAAACAAATAAAACAGCATCCGGTTACCACCTTGCATTTTGTAGCTGGACCTGAGTATGGTTCGACCCTGGAACGAGGTCTTTGATTGGCTATAGATAAAATGCTGAGAGAATATGCCTTGCGTTTGTGTTTTGTTTTGTTTTCACGAAGAACGGAAGCAACGCAAGCAGAAACGGAGACAGAAGAAAAAGGAAATCTTCCGTTCTTGCAAACCTGTTTTCACGTTGACATTAAAAATCTTATGCTCCGTCGTTTACGTCGCTCGTGAAAACCAAGCTTAAGCAGTGATCATGATGACTCGGGTCCAGTCCGAGATTGCATGGGCAAACTATTGGACTTGCGCCAAAAGCCCGCCAAATTAAATAACTTGAGTGCCATATTCTGACAAAGGACAACTTTTGTTGGAGTGAAAGCAGTAGTTTGAATTTTCTGGAAACTATATAAGTGTATAGATGGCCCGAAGGTATGCGATGTTTTTTGAACGGTGTGGGCAGACAGTATAGTCTTGTATGGTCTCCGATATATCGAAGTCTGACCTCATCGATTTTCACCACAGCAATACCCTACATCTTATTATAAAACCAAAAAATATAGTTTGTTACTGTTATCTATATTTTTCAGGTAACAACTCTTCGGTACCTGATGTAGCCGCTGCAATTTTAATTCCCCTTTTTCTGGTGTTGATCTTTGTTACCATGTGCTGCTGTACCCGCAACCGACGTTGCATGAAATACGGGGTAGGCTTGTTGCGTTACTGGTATGACCGCTGCTGCTTTCGCTTTGATTGTGTAGACAGCCTTAATTTGAGAACAGCCATCAACCGCTACTGGGAGAATCCGCCTCCTTCAAAGGAAGAGTTGTTGATTAACACAGTAAAAAACCCTTTCATCGGCGAGATACTCGTCCATCTTGCTAAAAGTCTTCCAGAGTTCATTTTTAGCTTTCTTCCGACAGGAAGTTTAAGGGAAGGCTGTGGCAAACTGTTACCGTCTACTGCAGTACTGGCTACGGATTACGACCTCCTGATTGTTCCTGATGGAATAACTGCAGGTGATGGATGTAGTTCCAGCGATACAGAACAAGTAATTCAGCCAACTTTCTTAACAACTGAAAACAATCAGATATCATCTGGTTTCGTTTGGCTCTCACTCTCATTTATTGAACTTGAGCAGTGGAAAACTCTTACAATACCGCGCTATGTCGATGGAGTTGTCGATCACTTTTTATCAATTGCAAAGATGAAAGAACTTTTGTTCAAAAAAATAAAACAAATTGTCTTTGTTGGTGATCAGGGCGTAATATTAACTGAGGTAACACATAATGGACCGGCGATCACAGTGAAAATAGATGAAACATCCACCAAAACTAACTGTTTTACAAAATTATGTTGTAACGCTAAACAAGATATGATAACACTGTTCTACTGTGACTTTCATCATCCTTCTTGGCCGGCGAAGGCAAGAAGTAAGTTCTTAATGTAATCCTCATAGTTTTGCTGTAGAAAAATTAACTATGAGAACTGTTTCTGTTTGCCAACTCCATTTTATAGCTAAATATGTTTTTAATATAATACGATAACAAAGATGACAGTAGTAATGAGCAAATAGACGTATTCCAGGCCCGTAGCCAGGATACTTCGAGGGGGGTTTCTGGGCGTGGGGTCCAGGGGCCCGCCTAAGGGCCCCGGTGGGGTTAAGGGGCGAAGCGATTGGTCAAATTGCCTA
>JAOTRI020105561.1:0-13606 GCA_028564885.2 Zoanthus sanctaehelenae
TTCCAAACCAACAGCAGGGCAGTCACGTGTAGACAATAGGGGGTGTCTAAGTAAAGATCAGGGGCAGATTTCGTAATAGAAAAGCCACGTAAAAAAGTGGTCAGAACTTCCGCGACCTGCGACCAACACACGCGTTCATATGGAAAACTCAAATTATGTAAATCGACCTCTTTCACGGAAAAAAGCCACTGAAGAAAAAAGGAAAGCAAAGAAAAAAGAAACTCTTAAAATTAATTACAAAAAAACCGTCAAAAGAAGATCGATCAAGTAAAACAACGAAGGGAACAGCTGAAGGAAGAGAGACGTCAACAGGCACGGTCTGCAAATTTTGCCAAATACCAGATCCGCTGTCAAAAGAGCTGAACAAAAACAAAAGGTCAAGAAGCAAAGAGAAAATATCAGGGCAGATGAAGATAAAAGAAGAAAAATTAAGACTATATGAGAGAGAAGACAAGAGAGAGAGAGCCAGAAAATGGCGAAAAAAGGAAAAGGATGTCGAACTATGTGAGACTGAAACAACAGAAACGTTATCGTGCTATCAAAACCGGAAGTCAAGAAAACGAGCCAAAAATGTTGCCAAAACGCATATTAAAATTTATTTTTTTGAAATTTTTTGATTGTAGTGTGTTTTTTATGGGAAGTGGGAACAGAAATGTGGTCCATACTATAGAAATAAATAATTTTGATTTTTCGACCCATGTTACGGTAAATGGAGGGGTGATCGTGCTACTCATCAATAATAATAATAATAATGCTTAATTTAACAGCGTATCCATTAAAAATATGGTTCTTCATCTGTTAAAAATACACTATAATAATACATTAAAAATATATACAGTAAATACTAATTATTTAAGAGTGAAACTTATCAATGATTGAGATTAACTATTTACACTAGGTAAAAATGAACTCGCATATGAACACTACATAAAACTTAATCATAAGATGAAATTCCCCCATTGGTACATATACCATTACTTACTCCCCCTCCCATCCACACGCACACTCAGACACCCAATTTAAACAAAAAGCCCCACATCCTGCATAACTGACACACTCAGTACACACACGCTCCAAACACACTCATTTATTAAAGTCCAACTCGCATTTTTGCTTTGTTAAGAAAAAAGTCTATTGAGTTCATCTGGTTTCTTAGTTCGCATGGAAGTAGTTCGCATTTTGAACACATCTCTAATGCTTAATTATTACTAGTTATAATCATGACAAACCTTTGTAACAGCTCTGTCATGTGATCATCATTAAGGCCACCCATGACCTTAAACTTCCGTAAATTACATACATGGGTCTTCTCATACTTGCCAAATGTTATATTTGTAACAATGGATGGTCTTTCAAGTTTTAATATCAGGAACTGTAAAAGGGCAAACAGAAACAATTATTCTAGTATATATTATATATTTATTTCATAATTATCATTTACAACAGTTTTCATTCATAGACTGTGCATGTAGGATGCTGCTTAGACCTGTGATTAATAGAGATGAAGAAATATATTAAACAACCACAATTATTATTACATACCATAAATAAATGTACTTTCTGTTTGTAGTTGAATATATGTGTAGTGGTTCTAAATTTTTTTAAACCAGTTAATATTTTTCAAACATCAGTTAATTAAAAATTAAAACTGGTGTGAAAATTTCATTCAAATGGGCAAATTTAAGCCACAACATAAATTATACAGTACATCAATTTCTTTAATATGAGAAAATGATTTCAAACATTAAAATTTCAAGAGATAAGTACTCAGAACTATTAATTACTGTCAGAGTGAGATGTAGTGATCCCAAGAGCAGCAAGGCTAGAAAACAGACAAATACATATAAAAAAAACTAGTCAGTAACAAGGTTCGACAAAATCCCCATCTGATCAGGAATGCAAGCAGATTTTGAGATTAGGCAAGCAGGGTTTTCCTTTTCAAATAAAGTTGAAGTCGATGAAAGTGAAGCGGGCGGAGACAATTACTCTTTATATAAACTATTTTAAATTATATAACAGCAAGTATGCTTGCCCAATAGAGTAGTGCTTAGCAATCCCTGGAAAAGAAGACTTCACATTATTGTTGAGCCCTGGGTAAGACTGACTAGGAGTAGCAAGATCATTTTCTAAATCTTCTCTCCCCCACCGTCAAAACTCAAATTTATGGTTTATTCCTAGCCAATTAAACTACTGAATTTGACGACATTCTATCACCGTACACACCTCAAGAGGCTTAGGTTTTCATTAACTTTTGAAGAAAAAGGGAACCTCAAATAGGCTTGGCTGGCACTTGTTTGCTAGCCTGTATATATATACTTTACGGGTTATATATTCTGTATAGAGAGGCAGTGAGACAGGGAATGGGGGTGCCTTCTTGCAAAACTTCTAAAAATAATTTAGAGTTGGATTCGCTATCTTTTAGCTTCTTTGGAGAGTCTGTTTTCATAATGAATACAATTAAAACAATAGTTGGTTGAGGTCTGCTTAGATATTTTCATCTCTGAATGTATTTTTCATTGCATTTGACATCAGGAGAACGCAATCATAATCTTGCACAGGTGGAAAAAATCTCAATTTTGTGGTTGATCCAAATTGACGCCATCTTGGATTTCTCAGAGATGGTCTGGGTGTGGGTCATTTGATCCAATACGGCATGTAAGCTTCCCATGAAATTACACAACAGTTTATTATTTGACTTCTTGTTTGTGTGTTAACTGTTATTACACAGGAATAAGTTCAATCCCTCCACCACGGTGCTGGAAAAATCACCATCCTATCCAACCTTTAGACTATTAAAACTCCTTTTGAGGTGGCCTGTAAACTTAACATTCAAGGATTTCTCCTGGCTGCTCACAAAAGGAACAATTTCATTGAATTCCAGGCCTGGAACACATGAAATGCAAGGATTTCACTTTCAGGTTTAGGTCATGTTTTGCATGAATGGACTTCAGCTGAAGTATCAAATTGCTATCAAATTCGCAATCTGCATTCAACATTCTCTAAATTACCGCCCTAGCTGCGTCTTGTGGTATTTGCAATATCAGGTTACAGTAAAAACTCAGTTTAAATTTTGCATGTTTGACGAAATAATAGCATAATGTTTATCTTGCAGTCAAGTGTGTCCTAGTCTTATTCTCTCATTTAATTATTTATTAGGAAATTAGGGTTGTCAATATCTAAAACTCGATTCGAACGGGGAGTCTCCTTTTTAAGTTTAAGACCTGTTCAGTGTTGTTAAACCTTTAGAATCAAAAGCTTAATTTATAATAAACAATAAATTAGACAAGTATTTAATGTAATTTGTAGTTAATAGAACGAGGAGGCAGAATTATGACACTGCACGTGCGAGAAAGGTGTAAACAGCCGTTGCGTTACGAATAAACATAAATTAAACCTACTACATGTTTCATTACGTCATAAGAAAATTTATTACAAGAGTCTTTATAAAAATAATTTTACTGAATGAAAATGTCAAGAGAAAACACAGATCAATCATTTTCCTTGCGCGAGTTAAAATACAGCAAACCTGTGGTGGATAGTTGCTGTCCGAAGACCATCTTGATGATTGATCGTGCGGTTTATCTTCCAAAATGTTGCTGTAAAACAAAATTTTACAAATATATCTTAGATCTAATAGCATTATTTTATAAAATCTACATAAACTAATTTTTAATATAATTAGGGATTTCTTACCATGGAAGGTAATTTACCGAGTGGCTTGACCATTTGTGTATCGAGTACGTTAATTTCTTTGCCTTCAAAGCTGGCGGGACCGCCATTTCGGACGGCGTGAGAATTGTTTAGGAATGCGCGCGATGCCCGCTGGTAAATGGCACAACAGTAAGTTTGTCAGCGGTCTTCCCTCGTGCTCAAGATGGCGGTCTGTAGGGCTCTTTTGAGTCGTTGTGGAAAGTCGAAAATCTCTGCAACAATTCACGCTCCGGTATGTGATTTATTTCTTCAGGCTAAAGTGGAAAGGGTAGTAGATTCACAACTGATTCTCAATATCCTTCACAATTAATAGTTAAAATATTTTGCTTTATATAGATTCAAAGTTTGAGTGTTGGGTTGAATTCTTTATCCAGTGTTAATAGACAATGGATAAGAGGTAAGTTTAATAAGGCCCAATAGCAGAACAGGTAAAATTTTATTATCTGGTTAATGTTTAATGTTTAAGCGATAAAACTGCATGCATACATAAGTACGGCCCAAGAACGGAAATTATCATGCATGTAACATCAAAATAAAAAATTACTTGACCTCAATTATCCACCAATTTCCAGATAGCATTTAATCCATTAAGCTGCTGGTTATTTCGCCAAACGGTGGCAGGCACAGGCCTGGAGATTTCAGAAATTTAGGGAAACCAGTTTTCGGTTCCGTGCATTACATTGATGCCATGATGGGAAACTGTTGTAAACCACTCTTTGGTTCTTTAAATTTTGATCATAAGATTCATTTTTTTGATAAAGAGACTGATAAAAAAATTTTAGTAAGCAAACATTACGTATTTTAGATATTGATATCTTAAATTAGTTGTTTGGTATATTTAAATAGCTATCTGAACTCCACGCACTCTTCTTTTGATTGATATTCACACATATCACCAATGGAAAACATTTTTCGGTTCAGTCATCTTACCAGCATGGAACTGACTCGTAACCGGAAACGATTGTTTCCGTGAAATATTCTGGCCTGAGGTACTTGTTGAAATTAACATTTAACATTGTTTAAAGTGCCTGTGAAACAAAAACTGTTTTTACATTTCTAAAGTGATGTTATATGGGAGTGAGACATGGTATTTGAGGGAGAATGAGATGGCAATTTTGAGAAGAACTGAGAGAGCGATGGTGAGAGCAATGTGTGGTGTGAAACTGGTGGAGAGAAGGATGACAGAAGACCTAATGGAGATGTTGGGATTGAAGAAAACAGTGGTTCAGATGGCAAAGGTGAATAGAGTGAGATGGTATGGGCATGTGTTAAGGAGCCCTGGATGATGGCCATGTTTTGAGGAAAGCATTGCAGTTTGAAGTGAAGGGAAAGAGGAAGTGAGGATGACTGAGGAAGACATGGAGATCGCAGGCGGAGTAGGAGTGTTGGTTTGAAGAAAGAGGATGCAATGAATCGAGCCAGATGGAGAGTGGGAGTGGGAGGGATTGCTGGCAGAGTGGGGTAAATCCAGCCACCCTCATTTACGGGGATAAAATCGGATCAAAACTGGATTGATGATGATGATGATAAAGTTCAAAAGTATTAAATCTAGAGAAAGTTTCAAACACTTTGGATAAAATGCCTTTGAGATATTATATCTGCCTAAATTTGCAGGTTTTGAGTTGATAACTTGCTTGCAAGTTTTTTTTTTCTGTCAATGTAATTTTATTTTCAAACTTCAAAAGTTAACACTGATGATAGAAAAAGTAAAAAAATAGCAAGTTTTGCTCATATCTCCTCTTTGATTCACAACATGGTATTCAAACTCGAGCTGTTACAAGAAAATGACTTTAACTTTATTTAGAAACCAATTTATCTGGTTTAAAATATTTTTAACTTGAAATGTATGTTTTTAATTTTGTTTTGCACGTTGTTCTCTGTATTGAAGCAAACAAAATGATTTGTGTCATTTGCTAACTTGTAACTTTATGGTTAGTCATTGAACTTAAATCTTCCCAGACATGTAGCATCTATGCAATGTGTGTGTACTCTCTGAAATGTTGTCTGTTTGTCTTTCTTACTATAATCTTTTCAAACAACCAAATGCATACTTCATAGGCACGTTAATTGCCCTATTTTCCACATTTGTAGATGGATGTGATATGAGTTGCCTCCACTGCATTTTCCTTTTATCCTCTGCCATATCTGGTCTTCATTAACCCTTTCAGTACCAGATGAATTATTAAGTTCTCCCAACTTGAGCCCATACTTTTCATTGAACACATTTGAGAGAATTTCTCTTTTAATCTTTTGCAGTTTGCTTTGTTTGATCAATTAATTGTTATTTAAGGAGAAGTTGACTATTGGTCTTCTTTGGCCTACCTACTGGCCTTTTACTATCACCTACAGTTCTATTGCTCTTGTACGTTTTCATGGCAGTAGTTATTGACTACCTTGTAATTATAAAATATTTAAGATAGTACAGTGGTTTCTATTGGCCGAGAGGTGTGTTTTCATAGGCCAATGAAACATAGAAATGACGTATTAGCTAGTCCTTGTAAGGAGATTTTGTAAAAATGATCATGAAATAAACACAAATAACAATGCGGTTGTAATTCTCTTTCTCAGAGTCCTGAAAATGGAATAAATATTTTATAAATGAAATGAAACTTTTTTTCTGTGCCTCCATAGCGCTATGAAAACCTCGGCACACATTTAGGGAATTCTCGAGCAGATCAATGAAGCACTTGACTGCGTCTCGTGCTTCACTGATCAGCTCTCAAATTCTCCCAAATGTGCGCCTCGGTTTTCATAGCACTATGAAGGCACAGAAAAATGTTTTATTTCTTAATTAACGACCAGGGCCCAGTTGTTCAAAGGCTGGTTAAATCTAACCCTGGGTTAAACAAAAATTCAAACACGAATTTCTTCTTTAAGAAAAGGTAAACGGTTATTTATGGATACTGTTTGGATTTTTCAAGAAAAATTTTGTTAATCCCAAAATTACAGCTAAAACTTATCCTTGTAAGATTGGAACCAAGATCTTGGGTTTAACATTTAACCTTGGGTTAGTGCTAATCGGCTTTTGAACAACTGGGCCCTGGTCTCTTGTTGGCCTCATGGGATTCTTAAAAGTTAATGTTCTGAACTTCCATTAGTTGATTCCTTTTAGTTATTGACCATTGATCCCACTGTATGTTTTCTTGAAGGGTATTTTGAAGATGTAAACAAAATGGCAAGTCATGGCCTGAAGTTGAAATATTTTGGTACCTTACATGGAAGGCTTGTATCAAATAATCCTCGAAATCAGCTTTCTCCATGCTCATATTCTTATCACACAATATCAGGAAGGTTACAGCAAAGTATTTTTTCTAAGCTGCATTCATTTACTTTTGGAATCAGATTCTTCCCAACGCTAAACCAAATTCGAAAGCAAAAGCCAAGAACTAAGAAAACAAAACCCAAAAAAATTGTTCCGCGAGACAAGAGGATTTTACTTGGTCCGCAGAGAAGAGGTGTTTGTGTAAAGACTTTCATTCGGAAACCCAAGAAACCCAACTCTGCCCAAAGAAAGTGTGCTCTTTTGAGACTGAGTAATGGAAAGACTATTTCTGCCTATATACCAGGAGAGAAAGGCAATTTACAAGAGCATGGAGTTGTATTGTTTCGAGGAGGGAGAGTGCAAGATTGCCCTGGTATCAAGTACAAGATCATTAGAGGCAAACTTGATATGAACTAGATGCTGCCGCAGACGTTTTCGTAAGTTTATCATACCAGTCTATCAAGGTTAAACATGATATAATTATTTTGGGGAGGAAAGACAAATACAAGGCATTAATACACATTTCGTGTTTTTTGTCAAGAGTTCTGAAACTTAATTCTTGAAATATTATCAACTTACAATTCACAGAACTGCAACTGGGATGAAACACAGTGTAACCAACTGATGTGTTACCAAGATTGATTAGTGCTGTAACAATTAAATTTGTTTGGAAACTCAAAGTTACTCCAGCCTATATGTATACTTTTCTCATTTCACTCTGATAAAGCCGTTGACGGCAAAAGCTTAGTGTTTTTAAAACTGTTTAAAACTGTTTTATATTTACAGTAGAAACGGCCTCATTCAATTTTATCATTTATCATTTACCATGCTACTGAAGGACAATTTCTTCAGATTCACTCCAGCCTGTAAGAGTTAAAGGTCAAACAATCTTTTTTCTAGAAATTGAGCATTTATTCAAGTAAAGTTTGTTAAAGAGTTCCCTCTCCTCTAGACAGTGTTAAGGTGTAACGCTGTATTAGTTTGATTGTAAAAGTTGCCGGCTGTTGTAAGCGTTTGCCAATGCACAAAACAAATACAGACCAAACCCGCGCAATGTGTTATTTCATTTCGCATGTTGTATGATAAGGCGTTTGAAAAGAGGGGCTTGGGATGTTGACTATTTTTGGGAAAAAAGAAAGATAACTAATGTATCTGAACAGACATAACTATAATGCTGCTGAAAAAAAAGCAAAACAGTTACTGTTCATCAGCAGGATGCCCAAATTGTGTGCAATTCTACAATTGGTTTTGGCTCCATTATAATTTATACTCAGTATATCTTTCTATCTCCCACAAAAGTCAGGTAAGGTAAAAGTGAATGAGATGTAAATTTTTCACCTAGGTAATACAGTTAAGTAGACCTTTTCAAAGAGTCCGCGCCTTCTATTTGAAATTGACCTTTTTCATAAATGGCGACTAGTTTTAAAATATTGGCCTCGCTCAACTCGGTTAGGGTTAAAAATATTCTTTTAAGTTTCAAAATCAAAAACAAACAAGACTAATTTGACTGAATAAAATCGATGTAAAAGAAATTTCAAAAAAGTTGCCATGTAAGTAAAGTGGTCTACTACTCTTCAACTTGGAGCTTTGTAAATCACGAAAGTAAATCTCAAAAGCTTTGATTCATCAAATGAAACTTGAACAAACTCTCGTCAAAAACCCCGCTAACTACAGATTAATTATCAATATCGCTAAATTGATGCCAACATTTTAAACAAAATCAAGGAAGCAAAAATGAGCATATTAAATAGGCGTGGTGTCGGACAATCTTTTTCCGAGAAATAAACATTTTGTGGATATCATACAAATAGGACGATCATTATGATAAATATTATATACAAACACATGCGGAGACAAAGAACTCGGAAAAAATTTGAGCTCCAGATGGGAATCGAAACCATGACCTTCCGTATACTAGTCGGACGCTCTACCACTGAGCCACGGGAACTCGTATGGTGAGCAAGGGTTCGATTCCCATCTGGAGCTCAGATTTTTTCTGAGTTCTTTGTCTCCGTATGTGTATGTATATATTATTTATTATAATGATCGCCCTGCTATTTGTATAATTACTAAAGACTTTATGTGACTGCGCGATGCAGTTAATACGATCATTGCGTCCATGATACACCAATTTCATTCAGTGATTGTGCGATACAACCCGTGTATCATAACCCAATATAGTGACCTTGCTCACTCATGTGAGTTCCCGTGGCAGTGGTAGAGCGTCAGACTAGTATACGGAAGGTTATGGGTTCGATTCCCATCTGGAGCTCAGATTTTTTCTTGAGTTCTTTGTCTCCGCATGTATTTGTATATATTATTTGTAGTTATCAACAAAACATCGATAAAATTAAATTATTCCTTTCAAGTTCAAGTAATACTATTTGTTAGTAAATTAGAAAACCTCTATAATATACTTTATATATAGACATGTTTTCACACTTTAAAACAATAAACATGTACTTCCGTCTCGAGAATGTCTTTAAACTGAAAATGCGAAAAGCCTCTTCTTGTTAACAATTCATGCATCTCTGTATCTTTGACGTCCACGATCATGATAAACTTGGCCTTTTTTAAAATTACGTCCCAGTTCTTATTTTCGTTGAAAAAATTCGACGCTAAAGCAAAGTGTGACATAATGATGATGTCGGCGGGTATGCTCTCCACCGAGGGTATGTTGACAGGAAGTCGACGTCGAAATCGCGGAGAATCGTCGTTGCTTCCCCCTGACTGCAATGGCGCGTGGACGCCAGCATTCGGTAAGCTGGCAATGAAATGTTCGTTAATATCCTTACAATGGAAATCTAAACCCAGCTGATCTAAATACAACAGCCAGCCCAACTCTATATCATAGCCAACGAAATGTGGCCCAGTAATTCTAGTGTAGTTCTGTATGCGATGTGGGAACATTTCTGCGATAAAAGACTTCGCAGCGTAGAGTTCCATTCCGGGCCCGCAGCCAAAACTCAAAACTTTTTTAATGCTTTTAAGAAATGTCGTTGTAAGCATACTTTCGTCGACTGCATGTTCCAGTGCTTTCCTCGTGATGTTGAATCTTGCTGGGAATATTTTCATGGCGTAGTAAGCACGGAAATTTTGATTTTTAAAGCAAATCGGTCTCCAATGAAAGCCTCTCTTAGCTCCTGAGTTATACAACACTTTCCCTTCGTTGAAATTTCGTAACTGCGTCTCGGTAAACATGGCCAAGTGTTTTAAAATTTTGTCTTTAGTTTGTATAAGGCTTTTTTCTCCAAATACCGAAACTCCTTCATTCTCGTGATCAGAATTATTATGATTCAAGGCCATAGGCATAGCCATGGTACTGCTGCTGAATTTCATGTGAAAATGAAACTGTCTAGATAACTTATTCTCTTTTGAATTAAGCCCGTTAAAGCTTGTTCTATCAGTTGTGTTTTCAGTAAGCAAGAAACATAAACTAACTTCTTTGTGATGGGCTATTTCTTTTATATATCGTTTCCTTTCACCAACTTGGTTGTTATGTTACGTCGAAATAATTTCATATTTTAACCTCGCTTGACTAAGTCTTTTCATTGTTATGGTTTCGATATTATAAACTTCCATTATTTTGCGTAATTCCTATAACACGAGGAAACACATACTCCAATTGTTTTGATTGACGCGGTGCTTTTGCTTGAAATAAAACTGAAAGCAGTAACGCTATTGTAGAAAAATATCACTAAATATCTTATGAAAACACCTCGCTGTTTTACCTAAACACAAAGAATTATGTTGGCTGTTTATTAGAACCTGTTGTTTTTCTATATGTTTAATATTCTCTGACAGCCAAAACAAAAAATTGTGTTCGTGCATGAGGACATGAAGTTCAATATCGCGTGTTATATAAAGTAGAAACTATATTGGATAGATCATCACTATCTTCCGTGTTATATAAAGTAGAAGCTATATTGGATAGATAATCACTTTCTTCCGCGCAGTTTACGTCCAAGTTTTTTTAAAGGAAAGTGAAAATTGTGATCAAAACAGGAAGCTCTAGTTTTTTCAAATTAGATTATGAATCATTTTGATCCAAAGCCACTAACTAATTTCAATGGTCGCGAATTAATGTTCCTGATATTTCAACTTAATTCAAACTTGAACTCGACAAAAATAATAAAACTGTTCATATTTGACCATGAACATGCATGATGTATTTCTCAAGACATTCGTTCAGTAGTCACCGATTGATGCAGAAGCGCCTCTTATAACATTGTTTTTCTTCAAATTTAGCAGGTACATGCAGTTCTTTGTTAAATAGCCAATCAAGAATATTACAAATGACTCATAAAGTTAGTAAATAATTTCAAATTAAAAAAAAAAAACTTGCAAGATTTTGATCAGATATATGGATAGATAAAAATCTATTTCTTCTCAGGCTCACAAAGCGTTGTATTTCAGCACAATTATTTTTTTTTAGCCTACTGACTGTATGGAGCTAAGATACGGCATTCATACAAACTCTTCAAAACAGTCCAAGTCAAAATAGAGGGTACAGTTCCTCGCTAGAATTTTTTTTTCTTTAAAAATATTGAAAAAAACGGTTGTCCGTTTTTTTCAATACTTATCGTCATGCATTGCTATTATTACGATCTTAAAAATAATTATGATTGAAAGTTGAACATAACAGGTTGTTCATATTTTGCCGCCTTTGCCTAAATGGACTGACAATCTCTACTTCGAGAACCTGTTTTCTTTCCATGTGAAGCACATCAAAGATCGAAAGTCTTATATATATATTTTTTTTTTATATTGAATAGAACATTTCGAAGACGAAATTTGAGTTTCGCACAAGTTGAGCGATGCGCAGCGAGCACATTATAAATTCTTAACTTATTTATTGGTTTCCTTTTAAAATTGTTTATCTTTCTTTTCTTCTCGACTTGCACCAAGTTTTCGTTCGTAGAAAGTATTAGTTTTTGAAAATTATTCTTCGAAACACCGTTTATCCACTGTTCTTAGGACTTATTGAATCATCGTGAGTTGGCGCAATCTTAATTTTATTTTACTCCGTTCAAGACAAAACATGTTATTGATAAACAAAAACTCTAACTAGTCTTTCTGTTATAGTAACTGAATTTTTTTATTTTGTGATAAAATATACTCGTTTTATTAAAACAGTTGCGTTTTTATTGATTCGATGTTGCTAGTTTAAAAACCGGTACTAAATGCGTAAAGCTATAGGAAAAAATGCTGCAGGAAGTTTTCGTTGAAGAATTGCGACGTCAAACCTTAAACGTACCCGATATTGATCCAGCACTGCAGTGATTTGATATATATTACCATTCTCCGAGGTCTCCTTTTTTGCTGAAACCCTATAATTATAGTGTATAATTTACATATTTGTTACTAAATTGTTTCTTTAGAAACAACGACGCAGCTCAAACAAGTTTACCGCTAGTTAGTTTTCGCTTTTTTATAAAAAGCTTTCTCAGTGTTTTCATTCTCAATTTGTTCTTAATTTGTTCTAATATTTCTGTGAGCGGTTTGAAATAATGAAAAATATCCTGAAAATATCGAAACATAAAAGAATATTACATGAATACGTGTGATCATTAGGGACAACAGTAAATATACTTAATTTTAAATTTTTCACCTTTTTATCCTCAGCCTGTGCTTGTTCTTATAAATTGTTCTTAATTCCTGGCTATAGCTAATCTGAACCTCGTTATAAAGATGTTCTTAATCTTATAAGCGAAGTATGTAAATCACTTTTAGTGCGATGTAAAAATAGCTGAAAATGAACCTACGTTTGCTCTGACAAACTTTTCTATCCGAGATTTTATTGTCAAACATCAAACGACAAAACAAAATTAAGTAGTTTATGTAAAAGAAAAAGAGATGTTACCTCTTTAAAACATTCGTGTCTCCTTAAAGCAGACAAGGGAGAGTAGATGCCATTCAGTTTTATGAATTAGATGATTTCCTTGCAAAATTTCTCATTCAACATTAAGTCAAAGACAAAAGAACGGACAGAAGATTGAGCCTTCGTCTTTGCGCTCATTTATTGCAAGTTTCGACCAGAACTTGAAGATGAAAAACTATATTGTTCAACAATCATCGAAGGAACCAAGTTTTGAAAGACAAAGGAGATTCTCGCTCCCAAACAAAAGCTGTTACGGAAAGTTAGGCAAAACCAAAGGAAACAAGCTAGCAACTATAACAGAAAAAGAAGTCGACACTCTCCAAGGCTTACGTCTCACGTAAGTGCAGATATCTTGTCTGTTATAGTCACTTTTAAAATAGACATGGCTAGCGCAGTTGGTAAGATCTCTGCTTTCCAACCACATGGTGCCTAGTTCGATCCCTGCACGGCTAAATGATGAAAATATCTGGGTTAACTCATAAACTCTCATCGTTTATGTATCCTTTTTAATCGTTTAGATATAAACGCATAGCTGGCGTTTTCGTAAATAATTGCCGGCTAAATTCATCGTTTTCGGCGGTTTCGTTTGAGCAGTCGGCCTAAAAGCATAAAAATGTACATTTACAAAAATAGTCGGCTACGTATAAACCTTACAGTTACCATCTACTAACATTGCCGGCTGCGTTACCAGCGTGGTTGGTCCTTGTGGTGTAGTGGTTAACACGTCGGACTAGTAAACCGAAGATGTGGGG
>JAOTRI020105572.1:0-13604 GCA_028564885.2 Zoanthus sanctaehelenae
GGTATGTTCTTAGCATGTTCTTAAATTTTGGCCGATTTTCAGCCTAATGTTCTTATAAAAAAGGTTCTTATAAAAAAAAGAGTTTAATTAAAGAAATCTCTTGACATCATTTAAACTCTTTTTCTTTGTCCATCAAAGTTTTATCAAAAACAGAACACAAATAGCGGATAAAAATATTTTCATACGCATTAAAGCAACACTCACATGTTTTATATACAGGATGATATGGTGGTTGAAAAATTAAAGTAGAGTCACCTGAGCCAGTGTAAATCTCAAAAGAGGCTTGGTAAATCTGCCATGATAAAAACCGCATCCATTATGACAGTATCTCCTGCTTTGATCAGGGGGTTCCCTAAAATATCCTCTATCTATTCCCTAAAATCTCCTATTCCAAGGCCTCGTCAAAAAAGTTCATTGAAAACATTCATGGTCAATTCCAAAAATACTGTGCAATAAATTAACTGAATATGTCGCGTTGGAATCATATCTCTGTACTTCAACTGCGGGAGCACCAACTGCCGCATGTCCAAAGCGTCTATTACCTATTGTTTTGATCACCGAGCATGCACTCATCGAAGAAATGCATATTAATTGGATCCAGTGTACTACACATAGACAATTAATCAATGAGTTTTTGTTCACAATCAGCAGTTTGACTTTCTCTTGGTACCACATTCAAACGTTTGTAAGAAATATATTTATCATGGGTTGAGTATCCACCTTATTAATTTTTGGAAGTACGTCCTGTATCTAGGGACTCACAGTCACGGTTGGTTGAAAGTACACTGGTATATTAACGCAGATTGTGATTTGATATTCATTCGCGTTAATTCTTCAGTTCGCACAACACGAAATTAAATCAAATTGATTATGTCAGATGCTGAACAAAATAAAATTCCTGTTGCCGTTAACGAAGATATTAAAAATTATTTAGACCAAAAAATTAATTATCAAATTTGAAGAAAGATATCAGTGAAGAAGCGCAAGAAACGTCAAAAGCAGTTGCACAAAATATTAATATAAGAGATCGCAGAAATTTCTTTCAAGTTTGAAGGTAATAAAAACAATTCATGTTTAATTCTTCTCTTACTGACATTGTTACAGATGCTCAGAGGGCTTTAAAAAGGCGAAAACTTGAAACAGTGCAGTCACATTTTGACAACTAGAGAAAAGGAACAAATTCATCCTAATTGCGGACAATTCTCCAGCGGGTTGGGATTTGGTCAACGAAAATTTGTCTGACGAGCTCGCCTGTGGTTCGGAGGATGAAAAGAGAATAAAAAAGCAGAGCAAGCTGCACTACGAAAACGTTCTCAGAGAGCACAGCAGAGAAGAAAGGGATTCAGCAAATCTCAAAAGTACTGCAGTCACCACCCAGTTCCGAGTCATACCATTAGAAGTCCCTCCGTACCTCCAGCTACAGATAATTATCAACCTCAACTCACTTCCAAGAAACCCAGCCCATCCCATATTTGTTTTTGCCTTTTGTTTGCAAAGTCACTGGAGGTCTCAGTGTTCCGCCGCCGCTTTTTCGTAATTGAAAAAACAGTCAGCTTTACGTGAAGAAGTAGGCAACAACAAGTAACAATATTAAGGTATTCTATACTTATTTTCAGAAATGTCACTCGAGAATCTTAGTTTCTGTAGAGAGTACAATAATTCCTTGGCCACCAATTTTGATTGTGACTTAAACCTTTATGAGTTTGAACAGAATTCTCAGCCCATTATACTTAATGAAAGGCTTCAATCGAGATTGTCTTACTGGGAATCCATTATATTAACCAATTTGTAATTGATACTATTAGATATGGTTATCGCATCCCTTTCTTTGACATTCCCGCTAAATTTATACTTAAAAACAATAAGTCCGCTAGGGAAAATAGCAATTTTGTGACTGCAGAGATAGCTGAATTAGTTGCGAGTTACTCGGTTATAGAGGTGCCATTTGTTCCGCACAAGGTGAACCCTTTATCTGTGTCCGTACAATCGTCGGGTATGAAGAGACTCATTCTAGACTTGAGAATTGTTAATAAGGAAAAATTAGGTTGAAGATTGGAGAGTCCTTTTAGAAAACGTTAAAAAAGGCAATTTTCTCCTTAGTTTTGATTTAAAATCAGGTTATCACCACATCGAAAAATTTCCTGAACATCAAATTTTTCTCGGGTTTTCCTAGACATATCATGAAATTACAAAGTATTACTGTTTCTCTACCCATGCCCTTCGGCCTTAGCTCGGCACCATATATTTTCACCAAGTGCCTTAGACCGCTTCTCGGGTTCTAGAGATTCAATGGGTTTAAAATCGCCCTTTATCTAGATGACGGTTGTGGTACCTTTGACATTGCTCAACAACATGCCAATTTTGTTAAGGCTTCGTTGTCACAAGCGGGTTTTATAGTTAACGTCCAAAAATCAGCTTAGCTCCCAACTCGGTCCTTGACTTGGCTACGAATTGTATGGGATATGCAACTAGGCGTATTTTTTTTATTTCTGAACAGCGACTTACAACATTTCTAGAGGAATTTGATTGTTTTTTTAACTCAACTCCTTACGTTACAGCACGCGATTGCGCAAAAATTACGGGACACGTAATGTCTATGTCACCAGTTGTAGAGAATTCGTGTCGAATGAAAACCATGGACCTCAAAATTTAATATCGGTTTATACAACGACGCTTTGTCAAAGGTATTTTTCTGGAAAAATAATATTATCTATCCTAATGTTTGAAAATTTACACAATTACACAATTCCTAATGCTATTTGTTTTTCAGACTCTAGTAATGTTGCTTGCAGCGCATATTTAGTCGGCTCAAATGAAACTTGCGACCGCATCTTAGATGATCAGGAGTCGTGTAAGAGCTCCGCCTGGAGAGAATTAAAAGCGATTCATTTCTCCTTTTTGTCCTTTCAACCTCTCGTAAAAGGAAAAGCAGTCAAATGTTACTCTGATAATCAAGCGGCCGTCAGAATTATTCAGATAGGGAGTCCAAAATCTGAATTACATGATAATGCTATTGATATTTTCAAATTTTGCAATATGCACGACGTAAACTTTTCGTCGCAATGGATACCTAGGGATCTTAACTCTCACGCAGATTAAGTAAGTAAAATGATTGACTACGATGTATGGCGTACTACCCCCGAATTTTTTTAATTACATGAACAAATTATGGGGACCTTTCACGATTGACAGATTTGCCAATGCAGACAATACCCATTTAACTAGGATTAATTCAAAATTTTGGGCGCCAAATACAGAAGCTGTTGACGCATTCTTGGCAGATTAGACAAACACTGATAACCACTGGATTGTTCCGCCGGTTCAATGTGTTTTCAGAGTTGTGAAACACATGATTGCCTGAAAAACGAGGGGCATTATGGTGATACCCTAATGACCTTCAAGTCCTTTTGGCCATTCCTTTATTCCGACGCGTATAGATGGGAACCGTTTATCAAAGACTCATTAGTTTTCCCCTCTACTTCAGGTCTTGTTTCACTCGGAAATTATAAAAAATTATTTTACTGGTTCTCGCAGATTCATTAGTCAAGTGTTAGTTTTGAAAATAGAGGCATGATAAGAATTATATTCTGTTATTGCGCAACAAAAGGAATTTGCTTTGTGCCGACCTAATTTTTCACAATAGATGTGTATATTCATAAAATCAATAACAGAATGGCAAATCGTTTTTCCTGAATCGTCAGTTTTATAGCCCAGTGGCTTCGTTATTGAGATGAACACGCACCATTTTGGCCGAGTGGCATACCTTACGTTATATTCGAGCTTTTGATTTTTGTATAAAAAAGAGCTACTTTCTTACAAAGGATATGTGTACTCATCAAGACAATAGCCGAATGCCCAGTTTCAAAGCCGAGTGGCTTTTTACCGAATGGTTTAGCTTTGTGTTTGGCGAGGCTGCTCAATCGGGTTAGACTACAGAAGTTCAAGCTTAAGTCTGATGTGATGCATGTTTTTAGTGTAGCCACTTGGTTAGAAAAAAGAATACTGACATTGCCATATGTACACGTATGTGATTCCATTTTGTCTTTACAGAATTAATCGAAGATGCAATCAGCGGTCAATTCAATGAAGTTCAAGACTCATCTAAAGAATCTCAGTGAAAGGCTGCCCGGTATTCTTCTACAGAGCAAGGCTCCAAACACAAATTTGAAGTATCAAAGAGGCAACAATAAGTGGGGGAAATGGGCATCCCAATTCCCCGAAATTAATGTTTTCACTGCTTCTAGCAAGTATGTCTCGCTAGTTTCATTATTTTAATTCAGCAAAGCGTTTCAACCAGCATCATTGGTCCTGGTTTCATAAGCTTGTTAACTTAGACGTTCCCAATTACTCTAATACTGTTAAGTCGGTTACTGAGGCTGCTAAACGTATATTAACTGTTAGAGTTCAAAAGAAAGAACCAGTTACTCCTCACATCATTTATGCATTGTTTGAACGCTATGGTTCTAATTCAGCCAGTTTATCAGATCTTCGTGTTCTGTCACTGTGTGTGCTTGGCAACGCTGGTTTCTTGGGTTTTTGTGACCTTTCACATTTGTGTAGGTCCGATTTTTTCTTTGAAAATCACTAATTGAGGATTTTTATAAAAAAAAGCAAAACAGATATCTACCGAGACGGCCCCTGG
Organism: Zoanthus sanctaehelenae; assembly: GCA_028564885.2. Taxonomy (NCBI): domain Eukaryota; kingdom Metazoa; phylum Cnidaria; class Anthozoa; order Zoantharia; family Zoanthidae; genus Zoanthus; species Zoanthus sanctaehelenae. Next base: position 4,643 of record JAOTRI020105572.1, read on the forward strand.
GTACTTATTGCCAGGACTAATCAACAAACTTGTCCAGTTGCTTTGACACAAAGATATTTTGAGACACTCGGTATACCAGAAGGACCTGAAAAGTTTATCTTCCGTCCCCTAGCGTTTTGCAAAAAACAAGGTGTGTATAAGCTTAGAGGCCGAGCTGTTCAAATTTCTTGTTCTAGGGCAAGGGAAATTGATTGTCTTAGATGCTTTTGAATCTATTGGTCTTCCCAATGTGAGAGGACTCGGTCCTAGTTATGTTAGGGGGCCTGGACCCTAGCTAAAAAAGATTATTCTTGTTTTCTGTATATTATTTTTGTATGAGTTTTTGAAATAGAATTTATCTTGTCGAACAGAATTTGAGTGTTGTTTGGGGTTTACAAATTGGCGACCCTGCCAGGACTAAGAGTTTAGATGTTCTGGCGCCGATTCGAATCTGATTGAAATGAGGAACTTCACTTGTATAAGGTTTCGGAGAAATGTTGGATTTCGTCATGTCAAGCCACGTGTAGTTGTGCTATAAACATTAATTGATTCAGGATGAAATTACCGTGAATTTTTTTCAGCTTTGAGGAGAAATTTTATTGTCCGTTGTCCAAATGGCTAAGAACTTGCAAATGGAAAAATCCAATCGTTTTTATTTGGATCAAATTATGAAAAGTTGTGCGCGATCGGAACACATTGTAAGATTGAAGTGGAAGATAAATCCAAGATGGCGCTCGCTAAGTTGATTTGTGAAAGGAGAAATTGTACCGTATTTACAGGAACTCAAACTTTTGATAATGGATGGAAAACCGCAAGAAGTCGCCGGAATTAAAGCAGAAATTCCATCAAAGGTTAGTGAAAACAAAACAGAGAGTTTCGATAAAATGTTATGTTCAAGTGCGTTTCGAAGACAGTTTAAGATCCACGGACAGATAGGAGAAGCTGAACAGAAAGATATATTAAGTTATACCTCTCTAGCGAGACAAATCCAGTCAGGGATTAATCAGGGTTATACTAAGGAGGAGATTGTGGATGGAATTATAAGATCAATTACCCCTGGAATGGTTCTACGAAGGTATCTTGAGTCAAATTCAGACTTGACCCTAGAATGACTGAAAAATATCTTGAAGAGTCACTATGGCGTTAAAAACACCACTGAATTATATCAGAGCCTAGCTGCAGCAACACAGGATCATAAAGAATCGCCACAAGCATTTTTAATGAGAACACTAGATTTGCGTCAGCAGATTTTATTTGCCTGTTTTGAGGGGGAAGGCGACGGTATAAATTATGACCCTAAGCACGTGCAAAGTATGTTTTTAAGATCTGTGGAAACCGGCCTGCAGGATGAAAGTATTAGGGCTAAAATCCTCCCTTATTTGGAAGACCCAGATGTAACTGACGAAACCCTCATTCAAAAACTTAATCAGGCAGTGTCAGTGTCAGCAGAGAGTGAAAGGCAAAAAAATTGAAAGAAAATAGTAAGGCAAAACCAGCAGTTGTTGCATCAGTGTCAACACCCCCTAATGACCCACTTGCGTCGGAAAAATCAAGTCCAGAGAAAAAGTGTCGGTCCAGGGAAGACCATCTTATGGCTTTTTTTTTTATTTTTGCCACTTTAATATTAGTTACATTTTTTCTAGATTTATACTGATGGCTTGTCTCCAAGCAATACAGTCTGAAGTCGCCGGCCTGCGCCAGACAATAAAACATCAATCCTTAAGCAGGAGTGAAAAGAGAGGAAAGCAAAGCGAGGATGCAAGAAATGTGAAGATAATAAAGTTGCTGACCAATGTGACCCTTGCTTTCATTGTGGCAGTTCTGAACATTGGTCACGTGGTTGTCGTCAGAGAGGGAAACAGGATTCGGGAAACTATCGGAGGCTGCCACCGCGGGACAAGGGGTAGCTTCACAGTCTGCCCAGTTTGAAGGCAAGTCCCCTTTGTGTTGTATGTACTGTAAACGTATTAACGATAATCTGCTCCAGTGTTTAGGATGTAAATTTACCTGTTATTGTAACAAACAGTGTCAAAAGGCACATTGGGCACAACACAAGCCTATTTGTGATGCGATTCAGTGTGTAAAAGATAGAGAAAATGACACTTGTTTTGATTCTGAAGTGTTTATGACACATCTTACACCCAAGCAACATGCAGTGATAGTGAAACTTGTTGGTGAACAGTGTAAAGTACAGTGCACGATGAATGGGATGGTGATAAGTGCATTATGGGACACTGGTGCACAGGTGTCAATACTGTCTGAGAGTTTATTAAAATCCATTCCCCCAGGAAAAGAGTATAGAAAAATTGAAGAACTGTTAGGAACAGGCATTAACATGAGTTTAGTTGCTGCGAATGGGAGCAAGATCCCCTACCTGGGTTGAGTTCCAGTCCGAGTGGGCCTAGGTACTAGCAGAGATTATCAGTTGGAAATTGAGGTCCCATTCCTTGTCACAAACAGAGAAATAAACTGCTCTATTATTGGGTACAATGTTATTCAAATAATAGTTAAGAATGAAAGGGAGAAGTACTGAAAAACTTGATAACTGCTTTTCCAGAGACAAGCGAGGAGAACATTCAAACACTGATAAATTTTATTGAAGTAGCACCTCCTGAGAAATTATGTGATATAAGGACACCCCGGAAGAATATTTTAGTTCCCAGGGGAAGTAGTGTGATAGTGACCTGCCGTGCAAATACTGTTCCTATACGGCAGCGTACGCCAGTACTTTTTGAACCGGATAGAACGTCAGAGTTACCAGAGGATATAGAAATGGAAGAACAGTTTTGTTATATGTGAAACAAGGTTATAGCTCAATGGTAAAATTGACTGTGTATAACTCGAGTAAACATGATATAACACTACAAGGGCATAGCATGATAGGAACGTTACAACTTGTTAGATCAGTTACCGTTGCTGAGGTAAAAGAGAGTCAAGGGAAAGGGTCTAATAACCAGGCGTTATACGACGGAGAAACGGAGCAAAGCTCCATGGCTGAGGGACCCCTTCCTGAGGTAGACTTGAGTAACTTGACAGCACAGCAGCAATGTCTAGCAAATGAGATGCTACAGCAGGAAAGTGCATCATTTGCAGTCAATGATGATGATATTGGATGTATCCCTGAGCTTGTGATTGATATATCACTCACAGATAAGACACCAGTTCAGAAAAGGTATGTGTCAATCCCTAAACCCTTATATCCTGAAGTGAAAGCTTATATTGAGGATTTTCTAAACAAGAACATGATAACCAAATCCAAGTCTCCCTACTCATCTCCATATGTGTGCGTAAGAAAGAAAGATAACTCCTTAACACTGTGCATTGACTATCGTGACTTGAACTCTAAAACAATGGCTGATAGATTCCCCATACCTCGTATACAGGACACCTTAGATACCCTGGGGGAAACCAGTGGTTCAGTATTTTAGATCAAGGAAAGGCCTATCATCAAGGATTCATGAGTGAAAGTAGTAGACCCCTCACAGCCTTTATTACACCATGGGGTTTGTATGAATGGGTCAGAATCTCAATGGGACTCCAAACTGCCCCTAGTAATTTCCAGAGATGTATGGAAGGAATTCTTGGTGATTTGAGAGATGAAATTGCAATACCGTACCTTGATCATATTATTGTGTTCAGTAAGACCTTTGAGAAACATGTTGAGCATCTAAGGCTTGTCTTGCGTAGACTGCGTGAACATGGCGTGAAACTTAAGCCAAGAAAATGTAATCTATTTAAATCTGAAGTTTGTTTCCTTGGGAGAATTGTCTCCAGGGAGGGCCACAGAATGGACCCCAAGAATGGCAAAGCCGTGAGAGACCTAAAGAGTAGTACACCAAAGACAGTTGGTGAGGTAAGAAGACTAGCTGGCTTATTGAGTTACTATCGACGATACATCGGCGATTTTGCTAAAATTGCTAAGCCCATCCATTCCTGAGGGCACATCGCAAATTAATCAGGGACAATTACCATCCAAAACTCAAGTTAATTGGTTAGAATCCCAGCAGAAGGCCTTAGAAACATTAATCAATTGGATAACTAGGCCACCCATTCTAGCATTCCCAGACCCCTCATTGCCTTACATTGTACACACCGATGCCAGTGCCGAGGGACTTGGAGCAGTCCTTTATCAAGAACAGGATGAAAAGATGCGAGTGATTGCATATGCGTCAAGAGCACTTACTAAGGCCGAAAAGAACTATCATGCGGGAAAACTAGAATTTTTAGCCTTAAAATGGGCTATTACTGACCAGTTCAAAGATTATTTGTACTATGCCCCAAAGTTTACTGTCTATACGGACAATAATCCTCTTACACATGTGTTGTCCTCTGCAAAGTTGAATGCGACCAGGCTACGGTGGGTTAGCGAACTAGCAGAATTTAATTTTGAGATCAAATACAGACCCGGGAAAACGAATATCGACGCAGATAGCTTGTCAAGAGTACCCTCAATACACAGAAAGTATTAATCCAGAAATGTTAAGTACCATTGCGTCAGCAGCATTACAAGATAATTCCCCAATGACTGCATGGGTTTCGTCCATGACCGCTAGTCAGACTCCCTTGGAAGACAATGAACAAGCTCCCTACACCATACCTCCCTCTGACCTCATCAGTGAACAGCATCGTGATCCAGTCATCAGTAGAGTGATCAAATTTATGAATTCAGCTAAGAAACCATCGTATGAAGAGGGACAGAAAGAGTCGGCAGTGGTACGACAGCTATTGCATGAGTGGAGGAAGTTATCCATAGACGAGGAAGGTCTACTAATTCGGAAACATGGTGGCAACGTGCAAAGAGTTCTTCCTAAGAAATTTAGAATTCAAGTTTATCAAGAACTCCATGAGAAAATGGGACATTTGGGAGCTGAACGAGTTGTTAAGCTGGCAAAAACAAGATTTTACTGGCCTTTTATGCGTGCAGATATAACACATTATGTAACTAAGGTATGTCATTGTTTGATACAGCGAAGACCAGCACAGAAAACCAAAGCACAATTAGTTCCAATCAAGACCATGGCTCCATTTCAACTAGTATCCTTGGATTACCTTCACCTCGATCAGAGCAAGGGCGGATACCAATACGTACTTGTAATAATGGATCACTATACTCGTTTTGCACAAGCTTATGCAACGAAAGACAAATCAGGTAAAACTGCAGCAGACAAACTCTATAATGATTTTATTTTGAGATTCGGGTTTCCTGAGACAGTCCATCATGATCAGGGTAAAGAATTTGAAAATGAGTTGTTTTCTAGCTTAGAGAAACTTTGCGGAGTTAATCATTCGAGAACAACACCCTACCATCCAGAAGGGAACGGACAAGTAGAACGTTTCAACAGAACTCTTATCTCGATGCTCAGAACCCTAGAAGAATCCCAGAAAACCCGTTGGCGGGATCACCTGAATAAACTAGTTCATGCATACAATTTTACACGAAATGACGCTACAGGATTCTCGCCATTCTATTTGTTATTCGTTCGATCTCCTCGATTACCAATTGACATCATGTTTGGCCTTAAACCAAATGAGGGTTATACATCATATCCGGAGAATGTGAAGAAATGGCGAAAGGCAATGCAAGAAGCGTACAAGATTACAACAACAAATACGGATAGGAATGCAGAGTCCAGTTGGAAGCAGTAAAACAAACGAGTTCATTCCACTATTATTCAAGATGGCGACAGAGTTTTGGTCAGAAACTTGAGTCAGCGCGGAGGCACAGGAAAACTACGGTCGTTTTGGGAAGACAAAGTACATATCGTCGTTAGCAAGAGAGTGGATATGCCGGTGTACATGGTTAAGCCAGAAGACGGTTTCGACGACAACGTGTCCTACACAGAAAAGACAGTACTGAACAGTAAAAGCCCTCGTCAGTGTTGAGACAACACACTTAAAGGAGGGAAAAATGTGAGAGGACCTCGGTCCTAGTTATGTCATAGGGCCTGGACTCTACCTAAAAAAAGATTATTCTTGTTTTCTGTATATTATTTTTGTATGTGTTTTTGAAATAGAATTTATCTTGTCGAACAGAATTTGTGTGTTGTTTGGGGTTTAGACTAGTTTAAGAGCAGGTGGTGCATCCACTGCAGCAAACTATGGAACCAATGATAGATTGTTTAAGAGGCATGGTAGGTGGAAGTCAGAAAATGCCAAACACGATTATATAAACGACAACATTGCAGCCTTGCTGTCAGTTTCTAGATCATTGCGTATTTAATTTATATCATCCCGTTCTTTATATGTTCGCATGCGTCCTGAGTGAACACAACCCTAATAAGTTTTACGTATTTCATGACAAATACTTTATATTCGGTTAAGCGGGAGCGAATTAGAATATAAATATATTTATCATGGGTTAAGTATCCACCCGAAATTAAATACCCAATGTTAGCCAAAAAAAATGTTTTACTTTCACGTTAATGAAAGTAGCAATAGTAGCGATGTTTGAGGAACTTGTGTATTGCACGCTATATATAATATGGAAATAAGTAAAACAGAACTTATAATCAGATCTTGTACTAATCAATGGAATATTGTCATGGTGTATGTAGATAAATTACTAAAAAAAGGAACAAATAAAGAGTGCGAGTGTCCTGAGTCGACACAACCCTAATAAGTGGTGCGTATTTCGTGATAAATACTTTATATTCGGTTTAGCGGGAGCGAATTAGAATTTGATAACGGAGACCCTCATTCAGAGCGCTAGTGATCCAAGACTTCAAGGGTACATTGCGCGCCAAACAAACATCATTTTCAACAAGCTTCCTCTCAATCTCGCCCGCGCTGATACTAGGGTGTTGCTGCTTGCAATATTCTGTATACATTGCAACATCATCGGTTCTCGCAGATCTAGTTTTGCTACCACCACTTCAGAGCTTGGAATCCCCGCGTTCAAGAAACTTGTCTATTATGTTTGTTTCTGTTCTCTTCGTTAGACTCAAGGATCTCAAGGATCACTTCGCACAGAATCTGGTAATGATCTACCTTGCAAAACAGAAGGATTTTTTGATTGAGAGAGAGAGCAAAGAAAGAGGCCAAGCAACTTTCAATGAAACTTGACAAGTTTGTTATGAAGTAGGCAATTCAATTGGCTCTTCGACAATGAATTTGACAACCACCTGCCCCAGTTCCCAAATCCCTGACCGAGTTGACAACCCGCGAGGCCAAAGTTTCGCAAAATCAATTGTAATATTACTGACGACCCTACTAACATCTTCCAATTCTCAAGTCTAAAACTACAAAAAATACGTCTCTGGCGATCGCCGATTCATTCATAGGGCTGCTTTAGCCGAAATCTGTGAAAACAATGAGTATTTCGAACAGTCTTACGCTCGAAGAAGTAAAAACGTGGCATGTCGATGTCTTGAAAGTGTATAGTCGAAAAAGAAATTTAAAGGTTTCTGGAATCAAAGCAGAGATCTTAGTTCGTGTATTTAATGCACCAGAGATGAATGTCCCAGTGCAACCAACGGCAGATGAACTTAATTCAAGAACAGAAATTGAAAAGGCCAAACTACTAGTAGTTTCACCAAACACAGACCTCTCAACTCGCACGATTTCGTAGTGTGGCATACGATTTTCAGCTTTATCTCACAACAGGGCCCAGTTTTCACTAGATAAGTAGTAAGTTTTCGGAAAAACAACCGTCGGTTCGGATTATCATTCAAATTAAATGTTGCCTCGTTAATATTATTATTAAGTTAGAAGATCACTGGTTTCAATTTATAGTTTCAAATATGGAATAGTTGTAATTCATACCCTTAATCACAGCTAATTTTACATGTTGTTTGTTGTAGTTTTATATTTTCTTGATGCGCGTTAGTCCGTTACTATGAGAAAGCCTGGGAACCACAAGTTGTAAATCTGAATTTCAAAATGGCGTTCGATGCATAATTTGTTACATTTATTTGGCAAAACTAATATGGGTAAAATACTTACGTTAAGTGACCACTCGGATTCCGAAAAGGAAAGTTCAGAATCGGAGTCAACCATTGTTTCTAGTGAAAGAACAGATATTCGTAAGTCTTTTCCAGGACAAAACCAAAATCAATGCAAACTGGAAGAAGGAGCATCCATTTATCACCTCTGTTAAAGGTGATCCGTACAGGTAATGCCTGATGGTAAACTAACTCAGGTACAGTATCTTAACATAGGTTTCCACTTTTTAATATCAAGTAGAAATACCAGAATAACAAAATAGCATTTTATATAACCATAGGTTTCGTTGTAACATACACTGTTATTTTCAGGGTGTTGAAATAACACCTTAGGTAGTGTTGAAATAACTCCCAATGAGGATGTTAGATGCATGGAGTTAAATTAACACCAAAAACGGGTGTTAAATTAACTAGACCTAAATACCCAGAGGTAACAATAACCCCCATTTAATGGTGTTAAATGTTGGGTGTTTAAAATAAAACCATAAGTGGGTGTTAACTTTATCTGCGGTTGAAAACAAGGGAGTAAAAACAACACCTTAGGTATGGTGTTGTTTTAACTCCTGATTTGATGCTAGTATAGTGTGATTCATGTGTTTAAGTAAACTATGTTTTTTTATGATATTTAAGAGGCTGTCTCTGTAAGAACCTCAAGACCAGTTTTGGCCACATGACAGATTTCTTTCAAACTTTGAGCACAAAAACCCCTTCCTATGGGAAGTACCAAAATGCATTTCATTTGGAATGTTATCGTAATATCGCTTAGTTTCAGGGGGGGGAAAGATTCGGATGAAAGTTGGGTTTCTTGACACTATTCAATAACGGAATTTCAATGAATTTTGATCCTATATATATCGTTCAAAAATACAACAAGACCAAATCTTTTTGCACGATACTAGATACACATCTGGACAATAATAAGCCATAAAAAAGTTTTGAAAAATATTATTTTCTAAGGAGAAAATATAGCCTCTTTTTGCACGAAATTTGACGTTTCGTGACAAGCGAAAATATGGCCGAATTCAAAAAATCCAAACTCAAAA
>JAOTRI020105583.1:0-13604 GCA_028564885.2 Zoanthus sanctaehelenae
CGAGTTAAAAATCATACAAGAGAGTCAGTCTCCCTGGACCCATCCCTGCTAAGATAGGGCCTGACGTACATTTCTAGCGAAATTCCAGACGAGGCAGCTGCCTCGTCTGCCTCAAGGTAGCTACGGTACTGTATACAAACCAAGTTTGCGAGCGGAAGGTTTGAACAATTGTCGAACAATCTATAAAAGGTAAAATATGGCTTTGCAATATCTCATTAAATATTTCTGGGAAAAGTAATAATTAGTAACAAAGCTGTTTGCTAAAATCTGTACTAGAAAGTAGGGACTGTGTGTATTTTTTCAATTTGATGTTGAGCAATCTCGGCAGATAAATTTAATAGCACTCGACGTATTACCAAACTATCTACCGTATTCTAAGAGATAAACGAAATACTTTTATTTGTAAAACTCCAAGCATGGTATAAACTCATATCAATAACAGAAATTTACGAATTAAAGTATTCACGAGAAAAAATTATGTTTCAAAAATAAGTTTTTAAATGAATGGCAATGATAAAGGAAGTTGACTTACTTTCCTCTTCTTTCTTTTGGAGACCGGCGGTGGAAAGAACTTTGGCTTAAATATTGAAGGCACAGCTCCTTTTTCTTTGTTGTCCAGGGAAGTGAAAAGCCCTTTCAAACATTGACTTAGTAAAGTGAGCGGAACAAACTGCAAATCAACCTGACGGGTTAACTTTAGCACGGTGCAGCCTTACAAAATTCAGGCACTTTCTTCGAAGTGACTTGTTTTCAGCTAGTTTTGCACACAAGCAGCCCGCATTTGCATTTCACCTGTGTATTCATAAAAGCTAGATATTAAATCTTGGACATATTATTCTGGGTGCTAGCAAGTAGTAAATCAAAATAAACTATTATTTTGTTTTACATTGAAAAGCATTGCTTTGCTGGAAGGTCTGCTACTACAGACTGAATGCGACATACGTATGGCAGATATTTTTTGACCAGTTTCATCTTCAAAATTACAGCCTTTTAAAAGTGCATTTAGCTGATAAACAAAGTTTTTCAAAAAGAATAACACATTAGGCTTTCGTTTTCCATACCAAAAGAAAAATGTTCTTAGATATATTTTTTCATTAAGGGGTAGTTCAACAAGAAAGCACATCATTATATGATTTTGATTTTATCATTGGTGCTCCATCACAACCTGGAATAATGGAAATTATCTCTTTTCCACAATAGTTCTTCTATATTCTACCATGTGCAATATTTGTCAATGTACCTGTCACATTTTTTGACATTTAAGCTTTGTAGAACTTTATTCTTTTCTAATACTCTAGAGCAAAACAATACCAAACTTTAAAAAATTAAATACAAATCAGTTTGACTCACCCTCCCCCCAAAAAAAAACAAACAAAAAAAACTTCAGCACAACTTTTCCTTAATTAATAACACATTTTTGAACTTAGGAAATTGTAAAATGTGATGTTTGCTATTAAAATTGTTACTGAAAAAGGCTACAAAGTATGTTTTTAATCTACGTAATAAATTCAGTATTTTTTTTTTAATTCCATTTTTAAGTTTCTTTTCGTTTGTTTTAAAAATGATTTGAAGCAAAAACATTTTCTTTTTGAATTACTAATATAAACAATTTTAGTAGGTCATCAAGTGCAGCCTTCAACATAAGTCTATGAGAAAAAGCTAGCAACTGCACATCAGAGTTACATGTTTGGATCAAAAAACCAGGATATAAAGAGCTACGACTTTTGTCGCAGAATCTCTCAGAACTTTCAAGTTTGATTATTTCACTGACACTGGAAGTTTCGATCTTGCTTAAACTATTACAAAAGGTATCTTCTGTACTTGAAATCAAAAAAGTTCTCTCACTAGAATCTATCGTAGACCCAAAACTTTCGGCGAAACTATCTTCATCTCGATCATAAGGTACATTGAAAGGTATGTCCAACATCTCATTCTCCCCACCGCTCCAAGTAGGCTCGGGTTAATCGATTTTATTTCTGTTACTGGAACGAGTGTGTGCATTATCATTCCTAAATCCTTTTGTTGGCGTTTTTATTAAAAGCTGGAATTTTTCGTCGCTACTAGATGACAAAGACAAAGTTTTCTTTTCCTTTACAGGTAAACATGGTCTTTTGAATCTGACAACTGCATCACAAAGTCAGTAGAGGAAATTGATGTGGTTTCTGTGGTATCGAGAGAGATTTCACGAGTATATGTCAAACGACTTTTAAACAGGGGTGGAATGTAGGAGTGTGTCACATTATTACATTGTTACAGTGTTACTGAGTAACAAAAAGATCACGTTTTGCGCATCAGATTATTTGTACGTGACCATTAAACTTAAGGTTGTGGCGCAACAGAAGGAATACTAATTCCTGCAAAATCGGAATTTAAGTAAATGGCAAAGTTCAATTTGGTGCTTAATACAATTTCTGGAGTAAAGATTCCTTGAAGAAAGAAAAATATTGATTAACGTGCATTTGTTTTTAACGTGATCTCGAGCCTAAATTTTGCCAATAGCCAAGACATACTGCAAACATTTTTAACGAAGAACGATATTGTTGGAAACTAATGATTTAAATATCGTGATTTATCGTAAACTTTTAGTCAATAATTCAATAATTGTTTTAGATAAAAAGAATTCCAATTAAGCAGACATTAAGAAAAAGTCAAGACACAACATCACAACCCAACCCAATATATGTAGGTTACCACTCTTTGCTATGGTATGAAGTCACATTTTATAAAAGACATCATCGATAAGGGTAGGAATTAAGTTTACACCAAATTAAAAAAATAAAAAAATAAACTAGTAGAAAAATTTTATAATCGTTATCAAGCTGTAATATAATGAATTACGCTAAATTTACTGGTGTACTTGCTAAAAGTATGGCATTTAAAAATTATCTTGAGAATAATAAAATTATTTCTAAAAATATAGTGTATATAAAAATGTGTGAAAATTATGTAAAAAGTATTGTTACAGGTACAACTCTTCGAATTTCATTTGGATATTTGTTAAACAAAGTTTTGAAACATTAAAATAATGGTAACGATTTCAGTGATGATCGGGGGAGCAGTTCTTAATGCAACCACATTTTTTGGTTCATCTTATCTTGCAAAATGTCTAAGTGGATCTAGTAAAGATACAGAAACTGAAAAGAAAAGACATGATAACGCAATGGAAAAATATGAAAGAGATTATCAAAAATATCAAAAAAAAAGAGAAAAATTTTGATTGGGAAGGAAAAAGTAGACGCTAAAATGAAATTGCTTCTCAACATTTTGTCAATACAGATCAAGCTTTGAAATTGTACAATAGAACACATCCAGATGAAAATTTGGATTTAAATAATGAACCTGTATTTTCAGATGATTATAGACCTTCAAAACATCAACAAATGGGAGAATTTTTATTCGTAAGAGGAGAAATGTTGGGTATTGGATATGCTATTTCTAAATTCTTATAATGTTCTTAAAATATAATAATATTAAAAAAATGACTGATATTGTTCCTGGTGAAAAAATTATACCTTTTGATCCTACCACTACAGCAGGAGATGACAATGACCAAAATGAAATAAATTTACATGTCTTCTACTCGTTGAGGATCTGAAGATACGCATTTTACTAATTTTCAATCACATCAAGAAACTTCATGATGATGAAAATACACCTCTGATACAATTGGAAAGTAAACGAGGTGAAGCTAAAGATAGTCAGAAACTAAAAGAAAATGTCTATTGCTAGTTTTTTTGTTCAAAACACTAGGAAAAAAGCATGGTTACTCATTGATTGTAACTGTTGTGTTGTATTTTGTTGAACTATTAAAAAGAAAAAAAAGCTTAGTATTTTAAAAATGGATACCTTTTTAACATTTTCTATAGAACAACCAGAAACAAAAATTTTGATATATCCACCATTCACAAAAGTTAAAGAAATTCAACTACTAGATTTTTGGCCTAGCTTTACAAATGATGAACTTTTGAAAATATAAAATTGTTAAAAAGCCCAGTAACTCTGGTTAAAATATTAAATATTTAAAGAACACGTTTAAAGTTTCCCAACGTTTTGGTTGAAACAACAACTTTCTTCAGGGGAAGAAAATAAAAATGTAAATGAAAAAAGCGTACTTATATAAAATGACTTATGCAAATTCAGTTTTTTTTGTCTTTAAAAGTTAAATTTAAATATTCATGCAGTAATTTTAAACCATCATCCTGGTTGATCGCCTTGTCTCTAAAAACATTTATTTGTCAGACTTCCAAAATAGGCCTTTCGTACCACTTGGAGCACGTGCGTAAAATTTCATCCGAGACTGGGTGGCTTGTTGTGTGGCAATGTTCTGCCAGTGCCAATTTTTTAATTTCAAAATTCTTCACAGCCTTTCTATGTTCACCTTCCCTTGTTGCAAACTGTCATTTTTCTCACTTATATAACATTTTCCACAGCCTCCGCAAGGAATTCTACAAATAGATGCTTGGACCTGGGCTTTTGAGACAGGGTCCCTCGGCTTTGGGAACAAATTTCTAATGGTAAAATGAGCTCAGTGCTGTTAAGGCATGGCTCCTGAAACAAAATTTACCCCCAGCAGGGTTCAAGCGATTTTGAAGCGCAAAAACTGGGTCGAGTGAGTTTTCTTCACAAAAATAGCATCAGTTTGCTTGTGTGATCTTCGTAGATCTTTGTATGCTAAGTATGTGTTTTGGATTCGAGAATAGGTAAGTAAGATACATGTAGTTTTGTTTACCTCATGGCCAGTGGCCACACGAGGTTGACGCGTCAGGTCTGTCACAGTTGTTTGCTTCATTTGATTCCATATTCATGATTATTCATTATTGTCGTCAGCTGTATAACCATAGTTTCCCCGTCCTAACAATTACAAGTCAGTCCGACTTTCAATCACTGTTGTAGCGAAAGTATTCCAAATTCATTCGCCGACAGTGTTCGAAAACATACTACTAGCATTTTAAAAAATTTAAATTTCAGTTTGCAAGACACTACTCACAAGTTTCAAGGTAAATAGTAAATATTACATCTACAAGTAACAACAAATAACAAATAACAAATTTTATTAGAAAGTTTAGGTTAATCAATAAAAATATGCTAACTTGCATTTAGCTCTATAGCTAGTATAGGCAGGTTGTTAAATGATATACATTATTTTGTATATACATATATATATTTTTTATATACATTATCTACACATTGAAAGGTTTTATAAATGCTGCATAATAAATTAATTAGTGCAGAAATTAAGTTAATAAGGTAATTGTTTTTGGATATCGAAGAATTAAAAATGGACAAAGGAATAACTTCGTTTATATGAAAAGTTTTGTGATATCAATATGACAGCCATAGCATTTTAAATGATTAAAAAGCTCAGACCTAATCTTTCTTTTAAAACTCGATTTTGACATCTCTCTAATATTAGTTGGTATTTCGTTCCAAAGACGAACACCCGAGCGCAAAAAAAAAGAGTTTCTTTGAATATTCAAGTGAAAGAGTTTGGTATAAAAATCATCTCTAGAAGAAGATTATGTGTTATAGCTGTGTATATTTTTCACACGATTAATATTAATGGGAACTTTATTGTTTTCAACATCATACATAAGCTGTGTTATTAGAAACAGGTATTGTAAAAATAGGAACAACATTTTAAAATCACTTAAAAAAAGAAATTTACACTTTCTGTAATTACTCTGGTTTTTCAGAAGTGCTATTCTTGCTCGTCACTTTTCGATAGAAATGGTTTGTTCACTTACTTAATTCCAAACAATATTTGCTCAGTTTCCAAAGAAGGAGCAAGCTTTTTTAAGAATAAAAGTTGTAGACATAAAACATAAAGTCCAATAATTTTTTGAAGTTTTGGCACCTTGAAGTTCTGAGATTGACTGCTGAACAAAACGCAAAAATAATCTTGACACTTTCAAACACAGCTATCATTTACAGTCATGGTTTCATTTCGCAGTTTTTTCATCTTTAGATTTGGTTTTAACTCAGTATAAATTTCCTGATCCGTTCTGAGAAAACACTTTTGACTAATCTTCATTGAAAGTTGATTGTTTTCTTTAGTGTTTTATCTGTAAATTTCAACGGCAACGATTTTCAACAACAGCGAGCACACTGAGCGATACCCAAAGAGGAAGTGACGACATAATTTACCTAGCAACGGGAAACCACTATCCAGCAGATAGTTATCCAACATTCAATTCGGCTTTCATGCAACAGCTTTTTATCCTGCGGATAACTACAGTATTCACTTGATAGCACGTTAATCCACTGGATAGCACTTATCCGCTGGCTAACTTATATCCATGCAGGCTTCATACAACCAGGCCCTGGTTTGACTCCGATTTTAGTCTCAACTACACAGTAAATGCTGCAGGTACTACTCTGCAACTGTTGAAACTTTTTTAAATTTATGATCAGATCCTGGCATCCACTACAGTTCTACTTTTTATCCTGAAATGATTTAATGCTTGTTTTGAAACATAATTTGCTTTATACTGTTTTCTGATTTTAAATATTAAAGCCAAAGCTAAAGTCAGCACACACATGACTAAAAAATCTTCTCCTTAGTCCTCATTTCCCCGATTAGTATAAAAAGATTTGGGTGAGTAATGTCCTTTGAACTCAGACAGAAACTGAGTTCTGACACAGAAATAGTCTTTTACAAATTTAATACAGCATGTGTGAAGCCCTAAACTCCTACTATAATCTTGATGCACAAGGAAACTATTGAGCACAATATCTCATATGTGAAACCAAATTAATTAACTAGTGGATAAACTTGTATAGTGATATTGTGTCTTAGGGGCCAAAAACTCATTTTACATCCTTGTATTGGGGAAGGGGGGGAGAGCTGGTCTCTCAAACAAGTCATAAGCTGGCGGAGTTTCACCAGTTCTTTAACTTTCCACCACTTTTTGTTCGATTCAATAACAGTTTCTGTTTTTATGAACAGCTGTTTAATACAAAACATTCTGAAAGCCCTAGGTGGATGGGGGGTGCTTGTATGATATGGAATTGGTGTTAAAAACAAATCTGAAAATTTGTGAGAAAAATGGGTGAAAAATGCATTCCCATTTAGAAAAATGATAGGATAGATCTACTTAAATCAAATCAAGTTTCCAACAGCCCCTGTAGGAATTAGATTCTTAAGGCTTATGTGATATGACTGTGCCTAGATCTATATTGCCACATGTGTACTTATATTATATTAAACAGTATGGAATGTTACTGCTGGAGTAGACAACAGCCATTGGGCACATCAGGGCATCACATGTTTTAAAAAGCTATTTACATGTTGGGTCTAATGTCTGATCACAAAATATGTACATGTTATTTTTACAAAACATTTTTGCTTTTAAGTTGATGTACTAAACAATGAAAATTAATTTCATATGAAATTTAGAAGGATTGTAAAATACATACACATATTTCTATAATTATATTGATCAATATGTCTATTAGACTCCTCAAACTGATTTATTTTGTAGGCAAGAAATCAAAACACTTGCCGTAAGTTGGGACCCATTTTGATCATGCGAGGGTAATAAAAGGCAGGTGGGTATACCTTGATATTCTATCGCCTTATATTGTTATCTGTTAACAATTTAAATTTTGATAATGAAATATTATGTCTTGGAAAGGCTAAACAAGATAATGTTACATTTTTCTTGTCAGAATAATCTTTTGACATATTCAAGTTTAAGTATATCATATACAGCTGTACCAGTTATTTGAGTAGCCTGGACTTGCAGCTTTTAATCAAAACCATTCAAAATTCAATCTTCCATTCCTTAAGCAGACATTTTGCATACTTGAGCCTCTCATAGAAATTGGTGTCTCTAATTTCTGAGTAAGATGGTGCAGTCATTTTGTCATTGAAAGTGAACTCTTTCTCCCATTGAATTCATTTTTTTCAGTTTTTGATTTTGCTGTTAACTCTTTCTCCCATTGAATTCATTTTTTTCAGTTTTTGATTTTGCTGTTAACACTTTGGTCTAAATAAGAACTAGTTTCTCTGTATAGAGATTTCGTTCTTGGACTTTAACTTCATTGTTTCTTTGTTTTCAGGTTACAGTGCCAGCTGTCAAACTGCTGTACTTGTGTAGTATGTCTTAACACAACTTGCAGTGCTTTACCCAACTTTGACTTTGGAATACGCTAATCTGTTTGGTCATGAATTGTGCCCTGATTTTCTGTTTGTTTTGAATTCTGTGTCCACCTCATGGAAAGATATTACATCAGCTGGTGTCATTTCAATCACTTCTTCACCATCACCATCTTCGTCACCATCCTCTTCTTCATCATACCAATCATCTTACTCATCACGCTCATTATCTTGCTCATCACGCTCATTATCTTGCTCATTGCTGTTCTTGGTACTTGTCTGCACAACTGAATCAGGGACAACATGCGAGTGGCTGGTTTTGTCTCCATACATTTTGGGTGTATAATTAATCTTGTTTGTGCCATTCTCGAGGTAGGTAAGGGTGATGTGTATTGGTATTGCAATCTCGTTAGAAAGACACTTTGCCCAACACTGCTTCAGGTTTGCTTGCTCATCTGACAGCGAGCTTAATCGGAAGTCATGAAGCTGAGGTTCAGATTCTTGAAGCGACGGACAGCCTGTGATTTCATTGAACACAACTTCTGTATCCTCAATCCTCCATCAAACTCCTGGCCCTTCCAGTAGATAGTTGCTGATCTGCTGCAAATGAGCTTGCCATTCCCTGCTGTGTTTCTTAATCATCCCCACTGGTATGCGGGTGTTAGTACGTAGGGAAGACTTGTAGCTAGCTTTGAAATCTCCTTCTGTATGTCGGTGAACTTGTCTTCAAAAAGTTGTTCTTCCTCCAGCTTGCAAACGAACCAGCAAATTCGGAATGATCCGTCCTGTATGGAACTTGCTGGTTCTGTTTGTGATTGACTTGAAGGTCTTAAAAAACCTCTCTTGCTTCTCAGTATGACTGATTGGCCACAGACAAGCCTCAACATTAATCCAGCATGCCCAATGTTATGAAAATAAACACCAGACAACTCTTTTCGTTTCAGTTTCTTAAGTTTTCAGTTTTTTAATTTTAGTGAGGAGAATGGAGTGAAGCCAGGATTGATTGTAATATCGTAGAATTAGAGCTGGAGTGCGGTTCTTGTCAGGGGCATACAGAATTCTTTGCATTTCGATTAGTGTTTGGAGCAGCTGCATTACCTCTGGGGAGATCTTCCCAGGCTCTTCAAGAACTGCTGCAACTGTTATGGCGGCAGCTCTGTGGTCCACCCCTCGCTTGCAATCCTTGCCTTGGTAAGATGCTTCAATGCCTTTCTTCATGTTCTTTGATTGCGCTTTAGGTATCTGGTGTGGTATCTCAGTTAAAATGTTTTTGATATATATGGTGGCTTACATCATGCAAGGGCTCATTAGGGAGCACCTAATACCTATCAAGGGCAATATCTTCGTTTGTTAAGGGGCTTGTTGAATAACAGAGTGGGAATACTGCTTTTTTTCATTTCTTCAGCCAAGAGATTTTCCAGTTCCTTCTTTGTTTCCCTTCATATACCCCACGTGATGCCAGTTGTTTCTCCAACTGTTTTCTGTCTAAATCTCGTAGTGATTTTGGCTTTAGCTTGAGTGTATGTCGTCTTGAGATCACACCCTGCAGTGCTGCCTTTTGCCTGTCTTGAAAGGTCACCTAAGGACAGTTAAGCACATGATCAATTTCGAAGACCTTGTTTGCATGGACTCAACAGGTACTACAGAAATAGTGTCCCCCCTTTTGCTGCTCCTCTTCAAATGTCCTGGCTGGATTGTCAGCATTAAAGAATCGCATGACGTCCGTGATTGGTATGTTGTCAGTAGTTTGCAGTGTTGATTGGTATTTTGTCAGTAGTTGGCAGTGTTGATTGGTGTTTTGTCAGTAGTTGGCTGTGTGTCTCGTAGTGATGCAATACACTGCAGTCTGGTTTCAGAGTAGGCCAGCTGCTCCATATCACTGTTACCACATCTAGCCACTATGTTTAATTGTGGCTCCTCAACAGCTTTCTGAACATCAATGGAGGTACCTGTTTTGGCTTTGTATTCCTCGTGTGTAAGATAGAATGATCGGTTATAGATTGTAGACACATATAGGCCATATAGCCATGGTTTGCAACTGTTGAGGTGTCATGCCACTCCAAAATATGTCGTGTTCTTTCTATTTTCTTTAGATATTCACATCTTTTCTCTTTAGTTTGATTGTTTTCCAGGTCATCAAAATAACTGTCAGTGTTGCATCTCATATATTTTCTTTGCTCTTCCAAAGTCTTTGCTCTGATGTCTGTCAGTGGTATTTTCCTTCCTTCTGCTACAAATTCTTCCTTCTTCGCCTTGAAATCCTTTGTCATAATTAGTTTTTGGTACAGTGTACATAAAAAAATAGCATTGTGCTGAGCAGAATCCGTCCATTATCAGGGATCAACTCGATGCAAAAAGCCTTTCATGTCAAAAATAACACATAACAAGAATTCACGAATTTACGTATCATGCAGTAACATAACTTTATAGTAAAAAAAAACAATTATATATTGTTTCAATGAAATAAGAAAACCATAATAATACAAGTTCAATTATATAGATGAATATTAACAAGTTGTTTTACTTTAGATTACTTAATATACACTCACACACAAATATATATGTCTATATAAATAAAATTAATGAAAAACGAAAGTCTTTTTTTACTTTGCTTTTATGCTACGCGTTTCACCGCTCTTGCGGCTCTTCAGGCATAGCAAAGTGTGTTTATTGAGTTATTACGCCACAGATGTAATTAGAATTAAAATTACAATGGCTACTGCAATTCGAAGCGCACGCAAGCAATTAGCCTAATTTCAAATCATTAAGAACGGGTTTATATTCCAAAATAAAAAACTTCTCTTCTTTGTTCTTTCTCATGCCCTCGCGCGATCGGAGGGGCTGAGAATCTTGAAAAACGGCAAGATAGTAAACTGAGGAGTCAATTCCGCAGCACATTCATCAACATGCTTGCTGACTCCCAGCAAACGTGTGTGGGTCTCTAGTTTGTTGTTTATGAACTGTTACTCTATTTCTCAGGACATCACCCGTTTTCCCTATATAATTATAGGGGAAATATATATATATATGGTAACTTGTTCGAGTATACCGTTTTAAAGCACTCGATACAAATAACGTAGAGCAAAACATAAGTATAAATAAAAGATGAAAAAACAACAGTACAACTATATACAGTTTCATCTCGACAAGCCTGTTTCGTGAGACCATAGTGTCGGAATGATGCAGTGTGGTTTTTGTGTCTTGTTTTGAAGTCGTTGCAACCTATGTGCACGTTTTTGTAACTCGTTGACATCTGCCAGTTTTTTCAACTTAAGATGCATTCATGCATTCGGGCTTCCTTCGGAATAGGAATTGCATGATAACGGATAAAAAACGTTTTCGGATTAAGTCGTGTGGCTGCTTTTCTGGCGAAGTTATAAACAAACATATCCTAAAAATAAAACTCTTGAATTTTATACTCAAAAAAATATTTTAGCGCCCTAAAATCTGGAAGTAAATTGAAAACTTTATGCTTAATTGGGCCATAGTTGGAATAGGTCCAAAGGAATATTTAAAAGGAGTATTCACCAGGGAAAGCTTTTTTTTGGAAAAAATTATTCTTTTAAAAAATGGTGCTCATACAATTAGTGTAATTTTTCCTGGAGATTAAAATACTGAATTTTGTAGCGCGTTTACAACAGGATTTTCTAACTGAATTATGATAGAGCTCATTTTTAGAAACGAGTAAAAATAATTGCTGGTTCCTCCATTCACAACAACAAATCTCCATAAAATCGGATATCTTGTAAATAAGAAGAAATACAAAGTAACTTAAAATCATTATGCAGTAGAGAGAGAAATGGGAGAATGCACATATTGCTTAGATCAAAGATCCGCCGCCTGGTTAGCCCAATTGGTAAGGCGCCAGTCTTCTGTGCGACCGCCACTCAGGGTATTAAAATAATTGAGGAGAAAGTGCTGCCTTTGCTATAACATCTGCAAATGGTTAGACTTTCGCGTCTTCTCGGATAAGGACGTTAAACCGTAGGCCCAGGAGTAAGATCCTCGTAAAGGACCCCGAATCTTATTATCTCTACTCCTTGGAACCTCACCGAGTTCTTAAATGTTCATAAATAAATTTCCGTCCACCTAAAACCTGCTTCACACTAGCGACGTAATACAAGCACAATCGCAATCGTAACTGCAAGGACCTTCACACTAGAACACAACCGACGCTAGCAAGATGAGCACGCATGCGCCCTATTCCTTTATCTTCAGCTAGCGTTTGCAATTAAGTTTTGTTGTTTCACACTGGAAAATTTCTGACACAATCGCAAGCACTAGGCAAGCACAAGAAAAACAGAATTTTTCCTTTTTGATGCGTTTGTGCTTGCGATAACGATTTCTTGCTTCACACTAGACTTTTCTTCTGTCACGATTGAGATTGCGCTAGTGTGAAGCAGGCTTTAGTATGGTAAAGATGGTATTCCCAATATATTTAGCAGGCCCTTGACCAGCTAGAAAAGTTGAGACCTAAATAAAGTCTTAATTTATTATTCAGTATTCATAGATTCATGAAAACGCTACTACTGATAAAGCTTGTACCTTCTTTTTCTTTCGTGTGAAAAAATGTTGTTTTCTTCTTGGTGCTGTTTCCTTTTGCGTTTCCCGCTAAGACAATCAGCTCGTACTTCGAGGAGCTTTTGAGCTCTGTCAGTTTTACAAATAATCTCGGTTTCCGTACTGCCGCTACACTGTACTCAGTAGTCCCTGATACTTTGTATAGCACGTAATATAGCGACACTTGAGGATCGCTTGGCCGAGAGGGAGCCCATGATAATATTGCTGTTGAGGATGTGATATCGTCAACTTCTATAGACTCCACTGCGTTTGGCACCCCTATGAAAAAGCAACAGTTTCGTATTAGTACTGGAAAGCCTAAAATACGTTGATTTGCTTATAAATAATTTGTCTTTTTTTCTATATAGAATTTTGCTCATAGAAAAATATGAAAAAACTATACCTAGATTTTTATTGAATATTCGAAGTTTCGATATTTTGTATGTCTGAAGAAATTGAATTAGATGTCAACTAAGTTAATTAGAGCTTTCTACTGATAATACACTCTTTTTGAAAGATATAATAATAATATTATAATAAAAACTTTATTTAGGTGTCAAGTCTTTCTAGCCGGCCCGAAGGCCTACTAATTGGGGACACCATCTTTACCACTGTAAGGTGGACGGAGACCTTTCACATTACGTCACACAAACACACACACACAGACATAATCGCCGAGGGCCTACGGTTTAACGTCCCTATCCGAGAAGACGTGAAAGACTAATCATTTGTAGATGTAGAGCAAAGGCAGCACTTTCTCCTCAATTATTTTAAGACCCTGAGTGTTGGTCCGGCCGGGAATCGAACCCAGGCCTTTACAACTTTCTAGGAAGAACGAGGCTCAAATTGGCCAAAATCTAACAACAATTTAAGAACAATCTCATGCTGAGGCTCCGAATATCTATGAATGTTTTTTTTGCAAAGACCTGACTAAAACATGAATTTA
>JAOTRI020105594.1:0-13602 GCA_028564885.2 Zoanthus sanctaehelenae
TGTTGGTCCGGCCGGGAATCGAACCCGAGACCTCCCGCACGATAGACCGGCACCTTACCAATTGGGCTAACCAGACATCTTTCAATTTAGTTTAATTTATCCCTTCAGATTGACTTTATTTAAGCTAACGATACAATTTCGACAATGTATTTCGATAAACTTTCAATAAGTTTTTGGTATACAGATTTGATCTATATTACAATTATTAGTTTTATTGCATACTTGACTTAGATTTGTAGTTTATGTAGACTATTTATTTTACTTTTGCTTATTAACTGAGCCTAATTTAGCTTATTAGTAAGAAAGTTTTCTTTTTGTTTCCTTTTTAGTTTACGATATTTGTTATTTGATATATTCGTGTCGATATATCCGTAAAGTAGCCCCTAATAAAGAACATTAGAATGTTGTGACCTGTCTTAAGGTGGCTGGTACCAGTTTCAAGCGCTTAATAATACAAGAACTTTCAAGCGAAACAAGTAAATAACGAAAAGACACTAGCTTATTTTATTTGCACAGCTACTTTTTTGTTTAGTGACTGATTGAATAAAACGTTACTTGACACCCTAGTAGTTACTATGGCAACCATTTTTAGCAAGCCTTTACACCTAAAATACATAACTATCTGTAAATTTCCATTCTGATGCCATATTTTTCAAATGAATAATTTTTTAGCCAGAAAAAGTACTCTATCTTGTTAAACCTTGCATGTAAAATAATACTAAATGATATTCAAATCAGTGTTGCTTGTACATTAGAATTGATTCATATGCTGGTTTGCCGATGTCATGTACCGAGCACCGAAACATTGAACGTCTTTCATTGGTAGCCGAATAAGAGCAGTCTTAACGACCATTTAACGAATACATGAATGCAAACGCCGAACTTGAGTCGATCGAAAATTGATTATAAAGATTCTATTGTTTACGCGTGGCATTTTGATTCCTTAACCCTCCCGATAGCTCTTCACGAACTTAAAACAATAAGACGATCGGAAATCGATTACAAATTTTCAATTGTCTACGCCTGGCATTCTGATTCCCCAATGATCCCATAGCTCTCCACGAGCTAAAAATGGTTGCTTATTATCTGCCTAACAAACAAGCTCCTCCTTCCTTGTAAACCTGTTTTTTGTTTAGATATATTAATTATAGGCCGTTGAACAATAGACAATAAAACAATAGAACATGAAACACGCATGCGCCCGAAATCTGAACGGCCAACAGTTGCTGACAATGAATCAAAAATCTATTACAAATATTAACAGAAATTGCTAATAGGCGCAACTGATGGCAGACAGTTAAAAATTTTGACGATCTGTACGTAATCAATCGATTATTACTGGCTACCAGCAGTAAGCTTAATTATAACTTTGTTTTTTTTGTCGACCAGACAAAACTTGTATCCCAAAAATCCTTGCAGCGGCAACTGTATCGTGAGGAGAAAATGGACCTGGAACAAAAGGTAGCTTAGTGAACGCTTCTAGAGCATCTTGTTATATAAGAACAAACTGAAGTGCTGTGTTATGAGGAGAAGAGGGATCTGGAACAAAAGGTAGCCCAGTGAACGCTTCTAGAGCGTCTTGTTATATAACAACAAACTGCAGTACTGAATCGTGAGGAGAAGATGGATCTGGAACAAAAGGTAGCAAGTGAACGCTTCTAGAGTGTCTTGTTATAATTATAAGAACAAACTGCAGTACTGTATCGTGAGGAGAAGATGGACCTGGAACAAAAGGTAGCAAGTGAACGCTTCTAGAGTGTCTTGTTATATAAGAACAAACTGCAGTACTGCATCGTGAGGAGAAGATGGACCTGGAACAAAAAGTAACAAGTGAACGTTTCTAGAGCGTCTTGTTTGAAGTAAAGTAGAATAGTAGCGCTTGTGGGATGAAGCCGGAATAATAAACATAACTGTGTTGCACATGCGCATGCGTGCATATAATGATACAACCACTAAATAGAATACTATAAGCTCGCGGGCTAGAAGGAGTTAGCCCGTACTAAAACCCTTTAAAAGGGTGAGCCTGTCCACGGCCACCAACATTCAAGCTCATTCTTTTTTTGAGAGTTTTAGAACGGGCTTAATCCCTCTGGCCCGCGAGGCCATACCCCCTACTTAGTGGCTAGTTTATTACAAGCAGGTATATGAAACACGATTACTTGATGCTATCAATTGTCATTATCCTTCCTGATGATGTATTGGTAATCGGCTTTCTTTTGGAAATCAAGTGCTAGCAAAAACTTGTTGATAGAAAAAATGAATACAACTCACCGGTGCCAAAGCTTTTCCAATTTTTCTAAAAGTCTTCTTTATCCATTTTCCTAAATACAGATATACAACAAAGACCACAAAAATGAATACCGTGTACAAAATGCCACATCACGTCGTAGGATCTGAGATGGACACCCACCTATAGAATGTATATGAGTAACATAAAATGAATAACTGGAAAAATACGTTGAAAGTAATTTGTCAGTAAACCAATATCAGTAAGAGTTTAAGTCACGCCAGCAACTTCAACCGTAGACAGCTGTTTCATCGTTTTCGGAACTTTTTGCTGTAGAAAGCTAGAGTAAACAGCCCAAAGCCAAAGGCTGGATCGAATGGAAGACAAATATTTCATAAAAATGATAATTGTGAAAATACATATACGATACAACGATAAAAAATGTTGGCTGTTGGACTATAGAATCTTGAATTTTGTGTTGTATCACATAGTCGATTGATATGTTTATTTGAAGTGTCGTGCAATTGGTTGATTTAACGGTTGCCTCGATTGTTTAAATTATCCGCTCTGTTATTGGTGCCTTCTCTGCGATTTTTTTTGTTTTGGCTGAAAAATAAGTTATGTTATGTGGCTGTGCATTTGTGAGGAAAATTTAAACGATATCAGTGTCCCTATAATCATATTGTCATTGCCACCGAATACCTTGTTGGTGATACACGTTTATAGAGGCTATCTCATGAACTGTGCATGCTTGGCAATAACAAGTCAATTTGAATAGATTGACTCAACTTTTTTCAAGTTCCGCGGCTCGAACTAAAAAATATCTACAAAAGCAACAGGAAACAAAAGACGATGTTATTCCTACCGGTTTCGCCAATGAATGTGGCTTTGTCAAAAAATAACATAAACTAGTGCTCTAAGCACTGTTTTCTTTAATGGGTGCTTAACTATAGAGACTAAAAAGTAACAAATAGATAGGGGCCGATTGCTTTCGAAACCATCAATCGGTAGCTGCAACAGTAAAGCAATAACAACTGCGGCTACAGTGCTACGAAATACTGACCAGCTGCATTCACTACTCCGCCAATCCATTTCCCTGCTTCATCAAGGAAACCTTTGCAGTTTCGCTCGGCCTGAGCACATTTAAGTTTCTTACAGTTGTCACACTTGAGCTGCATTTTTCTCTTACACTCTTCTCTCTTCTCTATTACAGCACGACGCGCCTTTTCGAGTTCTTTCTTGGCTTTGTCTAATACTCCTCGGATTGCACCAACGACTTTGTCAATTAACTAGAATTTAACAGAAGATTTTTACTAAAACGTTACCAGGTTTCACTGTTACAAAATATATATAATGCATGAATGAAAATGGTAAGTAAAGAAAAAGTACCTAAGCTAAATCGTTTACGAGCCTAGTGGCCCATGAAGTAGTCACTTATCTCCGGTTTCCGTAGTGTTAAGCTTTTTTTTTCCATATTTTTTTCGTCTTTGTAGTTTTTGTAAGATCTGTCTTTCAAACAGTTTCGGCTCGGTGAGAGCCCTACGACTGTCAAGTAGTGTTAAGCGAATGAGAGTCTTTGACTCCCCCTCGACAGGACACTAATCCATTGCAGGTTAGCTCCCAGCAAACGGTAGTACTCATTCACCTACCCCAAAGGATGGAAAGCTAAGTTGGCTTAGGCGGAAAAGAAGGTCACACAAGTACTCGAATCTCGTACAAACTGCTGGGATCCCACTGGGGAAGTTGTAGCTGCAAAGCAGAGATCTTACCATCTTCGCCAATCACGTTGTCCGCCCAAAAGGACCTAAAAGAATGATTTTTAATCCTACTACTTTTGTTTGTGCTTCCAAAATGATAAGTGTTCTTTTTGTATTTGTTGTAATCTTTTAATTATGCAATGTTTTAAAAATTTTCATGCTGTCAAACATCTTTCATTAAAACAGACTGACTCAGATAAGCGATTCCCCAATTGAATGGACCATATCCTCCATGGTCCAACAACAATACTCTACCTATTCTCACTCAAAACATCGTTGATGTTGAAGTTTATTGTTCCTTTAGGGTAACCATTTTGCGTAAGACGTTTTCTTAAATCATCAAAAGCAGACTGTAGTAGTGATGGCGTGGAACATATCCGGAAACAACGTTAAAGTGAGTGTTCGAAACTCTATATTTGCGGGGAGTGAATGTCTTTTTTCTGTAAACCGATGTTGTGAAGGTATTGAATGTAGTACGTTTAACTAGCACATCTAAGAAAGGAATTTCTTTACTCGAGAGTAAATTGTATGTCCTTATGGCAGCTATTAAGGTTCTGTAGAAAATTTAATGCGATATCTTTTGAATAAAACAAAGTGAATGTGTCATCAACATATCTGAACCAAGCTGACGGACAATTGTTTATACCAGTTTTAACCCACTTGTTTTCAAAATAGCCCATAAAAATGTTTGCTACAAGGACCAATTCAATCGGTCTCAAATGTCGAAAGTAATAAACAAAGCAAGCTGTTGGGATTGCAACAACTCTTATATTGAAAAACAAAACGAAGATTGCACGATCGTAAAACAGAGCATATTAAAGCTCTAACAAATAGAGATCTTCACTCTGCAATTGCTGAACATATATATACCACCGGACACAACATCAAGTGGGACAATTTTGACATAATCGCAACCGGAAATACTGATTTTCTTCAGTGTAGAATAAAAGAAACCTTACTAATCCAAGAACTCAAATCTTGGAGTCTTGGAGGCAGCGTGGCTAAGTGATCAGAGTTCGGGATTTGAATGCGGAAAAGCCGGGTTCAAATCCCCGACTCCGACAACTGAATGAATTTGTCCTCGGTGACCCCAGAGGCAAATTCACCACACTTTCTAAATGGCAAACTAGTTTGTCTTCTACCTATTGGGATTCTTAACTGGGACAGTGGGGAATTTTAACATGACACTGAAAAGCCCCTTTGGGGAGTTGTCATTAAGTATTTATTATCATTATTATTATTATTATTATTATTATTATTATTATTATTATTATTATTATTATATTGTTTTTCCAATTTTCTATATTCTATTTTTTTTAAATTTTTCCATTCTTGTTCACTCGTGTGTGCTTTTAGTCACGAACCTTTATTATGCTTTCATAAATTCCCATGTATATTTTGTTTTGTTTGTTCAATTTTCGTCATGTTCATGTAATTTTTCAATTTACTTTTTTTACTGGCCGGATATTCCCTTAATTTCTTATCTAACAGTTTTTGGCCTTTTGTCAGTATTCCGTCATTTACTTATATTACGTTTGAAAGCACGCGTATCACATTTCATAACCGTTACACTTTCAAAAGAATCGTCACTAACCCAATTTGAATTTATTCCACATCTGAAGAAGGCTAGTGTGGCTAGCCCAAATATAGTATTCTTTTTAATTTTTATAAACGTCGTGTTGACCCCTTTATCTATTATACAATACAGGTACCGCGCATTGATTTTAAAAGTTGTGCCAGGGCTACTGGACTCATACTAGGAGGGGGTCCGTTTTGGGGGCGATATTCTTATGTTTCCTGGCTGCGGCACCGAGTTATAGGCGAAATGCTCAATAGGAGTTAAACTCGTAAAGATTTTCCAAATAATTTCTTAAACCATGCGGGTATCTTTTCAATGACTCCTAGAAAATACGCTTTTGATACATACACACTATATCAACAAACGCGGGTTCGCAAGGAGACTTACACTTGCTATTTTCAACTGAGCTCAACAGATTATAATTGCTCACCAATGCATGATTAAATTATACCTTTTTAATGAAATATAATACAATAATCTTGTTTATTCACTGAATTACATCTTTGCGCCTTGCACAGACCATCAAGATATCAAACAAGTTATTGTTGTTCTATGTGTATAAGAAGTTCCATTTAATCAGCGCCGCTGTAAATTTGCCAAAATGTCGATCTCGGTTACGAATTGACAAAAAGTCATTGGCTATCTCTGCAAGGTCCAATGTATCGGTTTTGATTTTATGACCATGAAGCGGTTTACAGCGGGAGCACGCTAAATACTTCGTGTTAGTTCCTAAATGTATTCATGCAGCATATTTTGGTAGGCGGAGAAAGGACACTATTGGGACCAGCTGAGTGTTTTAAGTTTTTAATGCGTGGATTTGCGATCATCTATACTTAGACAGAAGTTAAATGTTTTTGGGCAAAAAGGTGGTGGAGCTATAGCCCACATGCCCAGCCCACACGGTTGCGCGGTCTATGCAATAATTTCTCTAAAATATCGTCAAGATGAGCCTTACTCCGACGTTATTAGTTTACATTTTACGTGGTATATTCTTTTAAAGTATTACTAAAAATAAACCAGTTCGTGAAAACGCCGTGACATAGGTCTATTGTGGGAGTTACTCGAACCTACTTATGGGCTCCGGTTTAAGTATAAAATGGCGTATTATACTGCCACATTTGTAATAGTTTTATCATGATGGACATCGAATTCTACTTTAGATTCAAATGTAAATTTTACTTACCTTATTTAATGGGTTAAGATCAACCTCCACTTTTACGTAGAACTTTATTCCTGCTAAACCAAACATGGGATAATTTGCGGCAACAAATACTTCGGCCTTAATCAGACCCATAAAGTTTCCTTTGATTAGTAGCTCGAAGGCTTCCATAGTCAAGTTAAGCCGGCAATAGGTTTTGATACTGAATAAATCTATATAACCCTCGATGTAAGCCTGGAAAAGACAGAATATATCATATAATTGTTTTGAGTTTTTATTAAGACTAGTTAATATTGTTTTAGAAAGATGTATACCGCTAAATGCATCAACGGGACAATCGTGTTTCTTTTTGTACGTAAGCGGTTTTATGGAATAAAGCAAAGAACTAACGTAAGAAAAATATTGAGTAAGATTTTAAAGTCAACACTTTTTAGGGTTACTCGCTTTTTTATAAGAATAACTTTATAAGAACAAGACTCAGATTGGCCGAAATTTAAGAAGAATTAAAGAGCAACCACAGGCTGAAGCTCCAAAAGTTTTTGAAAATCATTTTACGTAGAACTTTATAAACAACTTAGCAACACAAAATAGAACTTAAGTCTCACAATGTTTCACATAAAATTCTAAAACATACAAGGCGCATCGTTTTGCAATGTCTCACAGATTGTTTCTATTTATATCTTTTTCTTTAATTTGAGATGCTATAAATAAGAACAGAATTAAGAACCATTTGAGACTGAAATCAACAAAAAAATGAAGAACAACGCGCCTCGGAAAAATCTACTGGTTTTATAAAAAAAAAAAGAGCGTGTAAACAATAATTGTCCTAGTTATACATCGACAACTGTGGAATGACTAATTTAAAACTTTGAAAATGGCTTCCCAAAAAATGTCAATACCGCCCAATGCTTGGATAAAACTAAATTCTTTTACGAAGCAAGAGGTGGCTTAGAGTATTGGAATATGAGAAACAACTGATAATAGTAACATGACTTAGTGGAGTCCGATTCAATCTACAATCATATGTATGAGTGATTGGCAAATTCACTCGTATTCCGAAAAACTAAAAAAGTGTAATATAGGGAAAATATCTTTTGTAAAAACATTGTCTAAAGTTATAAAATTTGTTATTTTGAAAAAAGCCTCTGTTTCGAGATAAGTCGTCAAGTTACTAGAGTGAATTTGATTTATGCTGCGATCGGTGTATTTAGGTAAAGGAATTAAAACGATTGGCTCAAGAAACTGTCCGATTACAGGTATCCGACTTACAGGTATCCGACTTACAGGTGTCCGACACTTACAGGTGTCCGATTACAGACGTCTGATTACAGGTGTCCAATTACAGGTGTCCTATTACTGGTGTCCGATTACTGGTGCCCGATTACAGGTGTCCAACTACAGTGTCCGATTACAGGTGTCCGACGTACAGTTATCCGATTATAGTGTCCGATTACAAGGTCCGATTATAGATGTTCGACTTACAGGTGTCCAATTACAGTGTCCGATTACAGTGTCCGACTTAGAGGAGTCCGATTACACTTCCTGGCTAACAATTTTGCAGATTGATTAACTAAAATACCAATGTTTATGCAAAAATAATATTTGAGAAAAATGTAGTGATTGCGATTAGTTGTAGCCTTTGTTAACCAGAGAAATATCTTTTAATATTTAACTTAGCAATAGCTGGAGAATGTAACTAGCTAGTGATTTAATTTAACACAAATACAAGTAAAAACGTTCGTTAACGAAAAACTATTGAGTGAGTAATACATATCGCTAAGAATTTTTAAGTTCCTCAAATCTTCTGCATATATATACATCTTGCATACAGACAGCTTGGTGTTTAGGTTGAAAGTATGGGATTGAAATGAAGAGTTCCTCGAATTTTCTGTACATATGTACAACTTGCATACAGCCAGCTTGGTGTCAAGGCGAGAAAAATGGGTTTGAAATGAAGCACCAACACTAAAATGGACCAATAACCAGAAATACATTCACGGTCTCCATTTGGCTACTGCCGTCAATTTTAATATTTAATGTTTATTTTTTGCCACAAAACTGTTTCAATACAAAATAGGCTAATAATTATATCTGTAAAAAAGTATGCTGGGAGAACCGTCCTAGCTAAAACCCTAGAGGTTTGTACATGATGGCCCAATCTAGAGAAGACCATGACATTGATATTACATTTTATTAAATGTTAATTAAGCAACTATATTACTGAGTCTTTCATGAAACTAATATGAGAGTCCTACACACAATGTACCAAGAGAATTTGAACACAGAATGTCCTAACTTCCACCGTATGATTAAATGCAGCATTAACTGCTACACAGTTGTTATGGTTGATTCGCCTAAAGTGACTGGATGTGAGTTAAAATAATGTACCTTGAAAAATATTGGGTTCTTTCTGAGCTCAATGTAGAACCAAGGTCCCAAAGATAAATCCGATGGACTCCGGACAATCGTAATAACAGTGCCAAGGACAATTGGGTCGGGCTTTAGGTCAGCAATAATATGCTAAGAAGAACAAAAAGAAATATGAAATGAACTTGATGAGACAACTTAAGCTTTCAAATTTTAAGGTTATCGTCACGAAAACTGTATGAAGAACAGACATTTTAGGCGCTAGCTCTTGAACAGAACCGTGAAGATACTCGCCGATGTTTTGGGAAAGGAGGTGTTCTGTTGGACCTTCATAAACCTGTTTTAAACAAGAAATGGCTTAATCTTTATGGTCTGTTTGAAACAGATCAGGCCTCTTTATTAGGGAAAAAAAACATAAAAAACATGACCAAACCAATTTTCATCTAGGAAGAAATGTTGTGTCCTGTAAATAGTCTTACATCTTGTTGTAGACAACAATTTCTATGATTATGATTATCATGATTTATACACCCTGTTCTCGAGTGGAAGGTCTGAACACTATACCCTGTTCTGGAGTGGAAGATCTGAACACTATACCCTAATCATGGGCACATACCCGTATAGTTAATATACAGAAACATTACCCCACACCCATTCTCACTTCTAATTTCGGGATAACGTAACCAGTGGTTCCAACTAGAGGGGCAAACGTTTATTTTTACTGCGTGGTTTGTTGAAAATAACAAATATCTGACAGCGCAAATATTCTATCCTTTATCAAGTCCTTTTCGCTTTCAAGGTCTCTTTGCTCTCTTCCTGCCATGACAAATGAAACCTCATAACCACTAGCTATGTCATGACCGTTAAAATCTGACCTTTGGTGGAGCGAAAAACTGTAAAAAAAGCCATATAATAAATAACTTATTAACTACGTCCGTTGGGTCATTACAGGGAAATCTCAGACCTCGGTCTTGATGTACGACAAGACCTCGGTCTGAGATTTTCCTGTAATGACCTCACTCTCGGTTAATAAGTAGTATATAATATAATGAATATATTTTGTATACTTTTTTATGCAGGTCTATCAGAAGTTCTTTTTAAGGATGCATATAGACATCTTGGTCTATTAGAAAACTTCCCCTCCTAGTCAGCACTCAGGACGGTTTTCCTTCATGTACAACTACAATCCATATTAACATTAATAAAGGAAAGTGCTTTGACAATGGCATTGCCACTGTGAAGAGCAACACACAGAAAGTACGCTTATGTCAACAGAAATGAAAATATATACCTACATTTGGATTTGTTAATCAAGACAAAAAGGACAAATTGTGTGATTAATTTGTAGTATTCAGTCTCGGTGCTAAGCCGTCATTGATATTGACAACCGAAAAGCGTCTCACAAACTAATGTGTATAAGGACATCTGCAAATATAGTTAATTTTTTACTCAGCTAAATCCTTCTACGAGCCTAGTGGCCCATTGGGCCGGCGCTTATCTCCGGTGGCTTTAGTGTTAAGCGGATGAGAGCCTTTGACTCCCCCTGGGACACTAATCCATCGCATGCAGGTTAGCTCCCAGCAGACCCTGGTACTCATTTCCCTACTCCGGAAGGATGGAAAGCTGAGTTGGCTTAGGCAGAAAAAAAGGTCACACAAATATTCGAATCTCGGCAAAGTGCCGGTATCAAACTGGGGACCTTGTGGCTGGAAAGCAGAGATCTTAACAGCTGCGCCAACCACGTTCGCCCATTTTTTAGTCAAGCTACATTTATTTTTATTATTATATAATTTCATTGGTTGTGTAAAGACCTCCGGCACGAGTCCAGGGTACAGCGGAGCCTATCTACGTCTAAATCAATATATTTTAAACCATAATTTTAACCAACGACCAGGGAAGGGGTAAATAAATATTTTTAGATATTTCTATTTATACAAAATTAATATCCGAAGACGGATACCAGAAGCGAGCATCCTCCAAAATAAAGAACATTTTCGAAATCAACAGAATTTTTTGTTAAAACCTTAAAATTTGATTAGAAGAACTTACGTTGTCCGAGACTTTGATCTTTGCGAGTATCTCCCATCCAAAAATGTTGACTTTTCCTTCGAGAAGGAACCCTTCAAATATAAAGGGTCCACCAGCAATCCTCAAGTCAACGTCCTCTGTTGCATAAGAAACCTAGAAAATGGGAAAACATTTGCACTCAAAATCACCGAAGCTGACCAACAACTATTACAGCTATTACTGCAATATTTGTTACCGTGACTAACATTATCGCTATATCGTTAACCCGAAAAACGAACATCCACATAACAGGACAAAATATGAAACGGTAGTTGCGATAAGGATGCAAGCCAGCAATAACTAACAATTATTAAATTTTCAACCTCGAATATTGCTTTTCTAGCATTCTGATTGGTTCATTCAATCTCGGCTATCAGCTCATATACCGAACGACCATATATGGAAACTAACAAAATATCTCGGTTATCAATTTATCAAGAGTTTATTGATATTTTCAAGTATCGAAGGGTTAGCAAAGCTCACGAAATTTAATAAAACAATTATTCCAAGAGCACGCGTTGGATATGAGATGGTAAATAGCCAACGAGGCGCGTAGCACCGAGTTGGCTATAATCATCTCGATCATATCCAACAAGCGCGAATGGAATAATTGTTTTATTAAATTTGCAAGCCCTTCGCTACTTGAAAATGACAACAAAAGTTTAATATGACATTTTTCAGCTTGGCAAAGCTTTATACAGTTAGTTTCCATATATGGTCATTCGATGTATGAGCTAATAACTGGGATTGAGTGAACCAATCAGGGCCCAGTTGTTCAAAGGCTGGTTAAGTTTAACCCTGGGTTAAGAAAAAATTCAAACTGGAATTTCTTCTTTAAGAAAAGGTAAACGGTTATTTATAAATACTGTTTGGATTTTTCTAGGAAAATATTTTTAATTCCAAAATTACAGCTAAAATCTCTCCTTGTAAGATTAGAAACAAGACCATGGGTTAAACGTTTAACCCTGGGGCTTTTGAACAACTGGGCCCAGAACGCTAGAAACGCAATATTCGAGGTTGAAAATTTAATAATGATAATTATCATGTTGGTGATGATGGTATAAGGATCAATCATGGTAATTAGTGATAACAATGATCGAGACGAAAAAATATAATTACCATACATGTCTTCGTGAAACCTGTCTCGTGGATTGGCCTTGGCAGTTTCACGTTTACTCCCATCATTCTGAAAACTTTTCCTAGCGTTAATGCTGTAACTTCCGCATAGAAGAAGGACGGTTTACCTACAATCTTGGACATTATTAGTTGACAATTTCTGAATTTTGGTGTTCACAAAGAAGTCTATTCCAATGTATGTATTTTGACCTTCTCCCCCCTTCCCCCCTAGGGGCAATGTTGAATTTGCAGGTTTGGACAATCGCATATCTACATTTCAACATTGTTTTGGGGGGGCGGGGGTTGATATATTTCGGATTTGTAACATTATTTTGGTATTGTAGCAAAAATTTTAAAAAATGTGACATAATTGTCAACAAATATGTCCAGTATTGTATAATCACATAAAGTAAATTTTGATAAAAATTTGAGAGTAAAAATTTGATAATTGTTTATATTTTGTTAAAAGCCAACGAGTAGCATCTTTTGAAACACTTTTAAGTATGGAGAAGTTCGCATTTTTTAGAATTTGGGGTTTAGTGGCCAACGTAATATGATCCCTTGTGGACGATGCTTCACTAAACTTGTGCTGAATCAAGAATAACCGTAAATAATTTCTTATAAATTGTTCGAGCCTTTGTAAAAAGCCACAAACTACGGTTTACAATACCGCAATGTATATTATTATGAAAAAATATTTACCATTACCTTCAAATAATAGCTTTTTCAAACGATTAACATTTGTTGAGTTAAGAATAATAAAGCTCTGATTAGATCAAACATTTATAAAACACTGACGATTTACAAATGTCAGTCGTTCGTATTCATAGTTTTGTTTTAAATGTTACTTCAAATATGACATATATCCATAGAACACAAACTATAAATTATAGTTGAACAATTTTTTCATCAATTTTTGCGTTTTAAAGTCTTGAAAATAATAAAAATACGGACATCTAGGCGAACGATTTACAAACCGGAAGTTACGTGACACGAAAGAGGCCGTGCGCTAACAATAATTTATCTGTATATTTCTCCTAACAACCAGCGGATCTACATTAAAGTACATTGATTTGTTAA
Source organism: Zoanthus sanctaehelenae (assembly GCA_028564885.2). NCBI lineage: Eukaryota > Metazoa > Cnidaria > Anthozoa > Zoantharia > Zoanthidae > Zoanthus > Zoanthus sanctaehelenae. Next base: position 13,353 of record JAOTRI020105594.1, read on the forward strand.
TATATTTGTCAGCATTTAATTATGTTTCCTTTACTTTTCACAATTAAAGCAATTCTTTTGTTCATTGATGCAATAAGGTTGTCAATGGTGTTGCTACAATCTTGGACATTATTAGTTGACAATTTCTGAATTTTGGTGTTCACAAAGAAGTCTATTCCAATGTATGTATTTTGACCTTCTCCCCCCTTCCCCCCTAGGGGCAATGTTGAATTTGCAGGTTTGGACAATCGCATATCTACATTTCAACATT
>JAOTRI020105605.1:0-13602 GCA_028564885.2 Zoanthus sanctaehelenae
CCTGACACAGTATCTTACTTACTTTACCAGCTTACCACAGGATACCTTTGATTATTATTAGTATATATACAACAGCTTCCTGACACAGTATCTTACTTACTTCACCAGCTTACCACGGGATGCCTTTGATTATTATTAGTATACATACAACAGCTCCCTGACACAGTATCTTATTTGCTCCACAAGCTTACCACAGGATAACTTTGATTATTATTAGTATATATACAACAGCTTCCTGACATGGTATACTTACTTAATCCACGAGCTTACCACAGAATACCTTTGATTATTATTAGTATATATATAGCAGCTCCCTGACACCGAATCTTACTCCACAAGCTTTCATAGAATACCTTTATTATTGGTATACATACAACAGCTTCCTGACATAGTATACTTACTTACTCCTTGAGCTTACCACAGGATACCTTTGATTGTTATTAGTATATATACAATAGCTCCCTGACACAGTATTTTACTTACTCCACGAGCTTACCACAGGATACCTTTGATTGTTATTAGTATATATACAACAGTTCCCTAACACAATATCTTACTTACTCCACCAGCTTACCACAGGATACCTTTGATTGTTATTAGTATATATACAATAGCTCCCTGACACAATATCTAACTTACTCCATGAACTTAACATAGAATACCTTTGATTATTATTGAAGTAATGAATGTAACACAATGTCCAACATCATCTAATAAAATATCCAAACATCACGAAACCAAAACAAGATAATCAAAACATCTCAGCACCACCCTGCAAAGCTCTTTTCAGCTAACACATAAACTTGCCTAATTCGAATTTTTTGCTTTACATATATACAATTTCAAGGATAATCATATTTTGAACAGTCTTGCTGGCAAACAAAGACAAACAAACATCCACTAACAGCTTGTATTCTTAACAATATGACAATCTAATCAATATGACAAATAAACATTTTACATACAAAATAATGAAAGCCTTCAATGTTAAGAGTACAGTTGCATCTCCATTTGCAATACTTTTGTGGTTTCATTTCGACTTACGCACTAATAACAGGGCTTGACTTTAAAAAATATGACAAATAAACATTTCACGTACAAAAAAATGAGTGCCTTCATAGTTAATGGTACAGTTGCATCTTCATTTGCAACAGTGTATAATTTACATATTTATTACTAAATTGTTTCTTTAGAAACACAGACGCAGCTCAAACTAGTTTACTGCTAGCTAGTTTTCTCTTTGAAATTGTAGCGGCGAGACTGACGAATACAAGTCAAATGTTGGTTGCCAGCAGACCAAATCAAGTCACGTTGGCAACCCCAAAGGTTGCAACGTTGAGCCCTATAATATATATCAAGGTAAAGAAACAGCAGAGCTCTCAAGTGTCACGGGTTAAGAAAGAGTATCATGCTTTCCCACTCACACGAGTATTTCTCATGCATTAGCATTCCTCTGGAAGGTAACTCTGATGTTTTGCCAATTAGAACTGCTTTCCGATCACAAGGGCCCCAGTTTAATTCCGCCACTTTGCCAAGATTTGAATATTTGTGTGGCCTTCTTTTCCACCTAAACCAACTCAGCTTTCTTTCTGGGAGCTAAACGGCGATGGATAAATGTAAATAAGAACTATAAGGAGTGCATTTTCAGCAATTCAAGAATTGCAAAAGTAAACAATTTTTCCAGACCCCTACTCAAATGAAGCTTGCACCTTTGGTGCTCACTCAGCAAAGTATTTCACTCTTTGGAAAACCACAAACTAGACAGCTCTGAAACAGTAGCATTAAAAGAAGTTTTAAACTAATCATATTCTACCAACCTCATTCGGTAACCCATTCTATCAGCACCAGGACCTGATCCAAACTCATCATAACGGGGACCAGGGAAGCTGTGTCCATTATCCATGACAAATACATCTCCAAGCCCCCGACTCATTTGCTGTTCTAGTCCACGATTTATTACAGCTCTAGGAACTGCCTGGAGAGGACCAAACCATTTTCCTGGGTGGTGGGGTGGTGAGTTTCTATGACCACCCATACCAGATTGATGGGAATTGGGTCCAGCAGGATAGTTAAAGTCCTGATATAAAAACGTTAAAAAAAGTTTAAATGTGAAAAGGGTGGAAATATTTGTTCTAAACAAAATAGTCAATATCTTTTACAATTCGGCAAAAACTTGGACGCCTTGAACAAGGTTCGTAGGTATAAAAGGCTAGGGAACTGAGGTTGTGATCAAGTTCAGTTGTTAATCATATTCCCACAAGTGCTGATCTCAGTCTCTGTAATATTTGAATTTTGCTTTTTTGTAAAGAAACATTGCTCCCTCAAATTGTTTTGGACAATGAATAAGGGTAAATAAAATGCAAAATTGCAAGACAATACTATTCATTTTAAGATACCAAAAGTTTGGGACTGAACTGGGTTAAAGCATAAAAATTTTTAAACTTAGTAATTCTTAACTGTTTTTCTTAAAAGTCGACAAAGTATGCTTGAATTTTGTTATTTAGTTTATAACTTGAATGTTAAATCTCAAACTTGATGATTAGCCATTGGTCTTAACAACTTTTTACAAGCTGAGCCAAGCTGATTCCCGAAATTGCATCAATCAAACATAAGAAGAATATTAACGTTTGCAAAGGAATCAAACAGTTGAATACGGTATAAGGAAGCATGTATAAAAAAGAGTATTATATAAGGAAGTATAAAGTAGAGAGCTGTATAAGGAAGTTTAAAGTGGAGTACTGTATAAGGAAGTTTAAAGAAGAGTATTGTACAAGGAAGCATAAAGTAGAGAACTGTATAAGGAATTTTAAAGTGGAGTACTGTATAAGGAAGTTTAATGTGGAGTATTGTATAAGGAAGCATAAAGTAGAGAACTGTATAAGGAAGTTTAAAGTGGAGTACTGGATAAGGAAAATTAAAGAAGAGTATTGTATAAGGAAGCAGAAAGTGGAGTACTGTATAAGGAAGTTTAAAGTGGAGTACTGTATAAGGAAGTTTAAAAAAGAGTATTGTAAAAGGAAGCATAAAGTAGAGTACTGTATAAGGAAGTTTAAAGAAGAGTATTGTATAAGAAGCAGAAAGTGGAGTACTGTATAAGGAATTTTAAAGTGGAGTACTGTATAAGGAAGTGTAAAGAAGAGTATTGTATAAGGAAGCAGAAAGTGGAGTACTGTATAAGGAAGTTTAAAGAAGAGTATTGTATAAGGAAGCAGAAAGTGGAGTACTGTATAAGGAATTTTAAAGTGGAGTATTGTATAAGGAAGCATAAAGTAGAGAACTGCAAGGAAGTTTAAAGTGGAGTACTGAGTAAGGAATTTTAAAGTGGAGTACTGTATAAGGAAGTTTAAAGTGGAGTACTGAGTAAGGAATTTTAAAGTGGAGTACTATATAAGGAAGTTTAAAGTGGAGTATTGTATAAGGAATTTTAAAGTGGAGTATTGTATAAGGAAGTTTAAAGAAGAGTATTGTAAAAGGAAGCATAAAGTAGAGAACTGTATAAGGAAGCATAAAGTGGAGTACTGTATAAGGAAGTTTAAAGTGGAGTATTGTATAAGGAAGTTTAAAGAAGAGTATTGTAAAAGGAAGCATAAAGTGGAGTACTGTATAAGGAAGTTTAAAGTGGAGTACTGTATAAGGAAATTTAAAGAAGAGTATTGTAAAAGGAAGCATAAAGTAGAGAACTGCATAAGGAAGTTTAAAGTGGAGTACTGAGTAAGGAATTTTAAAGTGGAGTACTGTATAAGGAAGTTTAAAGAAGAGTATTGTGTAAGGAAGCATAAAGTGGAGTACTGTATAAGGAATTTTAAAGTGGAGTACTGTATAAGGAAGTTTAAAGAAGAGTATTGTATAAAGAAGCATAAAGTAGAGAACTGCATAAGGAAGTTTAAAGTGGAGTACTGTGTAGGGAAGTTTAAAGAAGAGTATTGTATAAGGAATTATAAAGTAGAGTATTGTATTCACGTTAATTTTATGTATCTTAATTTACCTCATTTGTTAATTAAAATGACGTTAAATGAAAGCATCGTTATTTAAAGACACCTTTACTATAAGCAAAGTTACAATTCCTCTATGTCTCCGTCAGAGTCGGTTGACGCATCATCATTTAATATTAAGTTCAAAATGTCCTTAGATTTATCAGTGTAGCGATCGTCTTCTCCGAGGGGATAACTCACTTCTTTAACTTTCTTGTACAAAATGTCTTACGCATTTTTGTCATCCATTTCACAGTCACCACAATAGGTATTTCTAATCCGCCTTCAACAAGTGGAGTTGGCTTATATTTTATCGCTGTGACCTTTCCTTTTATGACAGCTTCTCTCTGCAGTGCGTGCCAAATATATCATCTCAATTCTATTGGAATATGTCCGACAGTAGAAGGAAATATGGTTCCTGGCAATATTGTTTGCCCAGCAACTGCAAACCGGTCATGTTTATTGTCATTCTCTGACTTAAACGTGGGTTGTTGCTTTAAAAATGGTTTCCAGGTTGTGAGATACACATGATAAACTCTTAAGCAAGTGTTGAATTTCAATGTGGAAACGGGTTCATCCGTACTTGTACCAATCATTATTTCACTGGCCTACTGAAATAAAGAACCAAGCTTGTACAATAGCGATTAATCTTCAATGGTCAACAGTTTTCCGGTCTGAAGGGGAATACGTGAAGACTAGAATTTGCGAACCTGTGAGGAAACATGCAGTTTTCGAGATGAAAAACCACTAAAGTGCAAGATGTGATTTGATTGGTGGATTTCGATCCTTCGTGTTTAATTATATATGAGCGGGGAAATCCGCAAATTTTTTAAGCACAAACACATCAGACATGTCAATCCTAAGGTATTTCACAAGAGAGGGATCAAATATACAAGGCATTATTCTTCCTAGCAGAGAAGACTGGAGTTTTCATTCAGAATATGACAGCATAGTCACAGAAGTGCAGTGTATCATGCAAGTTAAGAGAAAGAGAAAGACCTACCGTGACGATGAGAAAATCATTATTGCCAAATATACCAATAACCATGGGACCGTAAACGCTACAAAACACTTTAGACAAGACTTCCAAAACTTGACTGAAAACACTCTATGACCCTGGGTTGCGAAGTATCGACTTGAAGCGAAAAAGACGAGTTCGAGTGACTGTATTCAAATCTCTGAGAGAAGAGGGAGACCCTTACTGCTGCCTGATGAGCTTGATAGAAAGCTCCGAGCCTTCTTTGTCAACACAAGGAGTGCAGGAGGGACTATCAACAAGCATTTTATTTATGGCATTTTGACGGGTCTCATTAAGAGTGATCTCGGAAGATATTGTCAGTATATAAATTTTGTGATTACCAACGGTTGGTTACAGTCTCTGTACCAGAGAATGAACTTGACTCAAAGGATTGTAACCACGTCAAGGTATGCTTTCACCGAAGCAGCTTGGCTCGAAGTAAAGGCAACGTTTCTACATGATATAGTGTCCGCTATAGTTGAAGATGAAATTCCCGATGAACTTATTCAAATGTTGACAAAACACCGTCTAAGTTCGTACCAACGGATAACACCACGATGGCAGAGAAGAATTCAAAGCATGTATCCAGAAAAGGGAGTAATGACAAACGTGGAATCACTGTTACTTTGGCGGAAACATTAAGTGGACAAATATTACCATTCCAACTCATTTACACTGGTAAGACAAGCCATTCACTACCGCATGTCAAATTTCCAGCTGGGTTCTGTTTGAGTTACAATGAAAAGCACTGGAGTAACGAAGCCAAAACAATGGCTCTGGTAAATAAAAAAAATTACGCATATGTCACTAAAGTCAAAGAAGAGTTAGGCACAAATTAAAGTACAGATAAAGTCTTAGCGAGCTGGAAAGGCTGAACATAAACGCTGTTGCAGTACCAAAGAACATGATTCATCTGTTGCAGCCCTTGGATCTAACAACAAACGCATCTGTCAAAAATATGGAGAAGCGTGGTTTCAGTGACTATTTTGCATCCACTATCGTTGAAACATTGGAGAAAGACCCGGAAAGAGATGTCACCACAATCGAGGTGGACCTGTAGCTTTCAACACTGAAGCCAATCCGCGCCAAGTTACTTATGAGTATATATGAATTCCTGCAAGACGAGAAGGGGAGGAAAATCATCTTGAAAGCTGGAGGAATAATGGAGGCAGTAGAAAGCGCCAGGAAGACATTCATGTCTTAGTATCTTATGTTTTTTGCCGGAAATAAAGAGTAAGTTTTTTTGTTGGACGTTATTGTTTTCTAACAAAATGAGTGCGAAAAATATTAAATTCGCATCTTAATTATGCAACATACCGCACGGAAATTCATGTTAATTAAATGTATGTAAACATAACTTTTGGAAAATTCGCGTTAATTTTATGAAGCGTAAATTTTGTTCGCGTTATTAACATGCTTTGTTATATTCCTATAATAAGGTTATCTGATGCAATTTTCTTTAATGTTATTCAAGTTTTGCACAATGACTATCTATTTTAAAAACCGTTAAAGCTTGTTACGTCAAAAAAGGGAGGGGTTATCCCTTTAATACTAACGGTCCCTGTTTAAGGAAAAACTTTAGTAACATGTTGCTGTATTTGCTAATGGTTAACCATCAGACTGCTGGTTAGAGGCAACAGCGCTCCAAGCTCATTTTTTAAAATGGTCGCCAATGAATTGGAAGCTGCGATACGCAGATCCTTATGCGAGAACTGTACACATGTCTTGCCATGCAAGACGAACAGATTCATCATTGAATTTACACAGAAGAAAAGTTTGGTAATATTTCTTTAATTTAACGATGATTCAGTTAAAAAGCGATAAAACGTAGCCTGCGTGCAGCCGAATGAATTACAGATCGGATCTTTGTACTGGCCGTACCAGGATTTGAGTACTTCATTCTGATTGGATGTTTATAACTGGTGCGCTCATTGGCTAAAAGTTACTCGAGCCATGTTCTAAACTAAAAAGTACGAGATAGCCTGGAGCACGCTAATTCTTATAGCCAATGAGCACAATCGTAAGAAACATAGTAGTACCCAGCTCTCCGAGCGGCCAGTACAAGGATCTGATCTGTAATTGGCAGACGAATAAAACCCGAGGATTTTCATTCGGCTGCACGCAGGCTAATAAAACGTGAAGTCAACTATATTCTTTTGAGCTTATATCCTTTGGTCGCGAAATGGCGACTTTCGCCAATAATTCAGTCGCCAATTTTTTTTTCACTCGCCATGGCGACCAAAATGGTTGCAGCTTGGAGCGCTGGGCACAGCTTCTAAGGATTCAACACGTCATCTAGATCATCGAGTAATTATTAATACAAATCAGCTCAGTGAAGCCGCTGTCAGCTTTATTTTTACATTAGATTTAACTAATTACCCTACACAAATTGCATATAGAAACACACCTGCCATGCCTCTTGGCGAATCTGATGTATCATTTTTGGCCCAACTTCTCGGGCACTCTTTCGAGGAATCCACTATTAATAAAAAATAATATTTTAGAAATGATACACATTGTTGGACTGTATGCACTCTTATCTACATTAACAAAAACGGTAAAATATAGCTGCAGTATTGACAAATAATAAGAAATTTGGTGATGAAGAACTTAATAGAGTGCAAACTTGCAATGTTTTATTATGTTTGTTAAATAAATGTATTTTCAAATACTCAGAAATGGGCAAATGAAATAAAACACTAGTTTTACATTTTGCATCAGAATAGACCAGTTTTAAATTGGAAATTTTCATCACTACGTAAACTTACATATAATAATCAACATAAACATATGTATGTTGTTTAATGGAATGGAATAAAGAATAAATGCACTCATTCAAAAATTAGTGAAATGCAAATGCCAAAAAGACCACTGTGAAGTATTACCAATTTTTCGTACGAGTGTATTTATTCTTTATTCCATTCCACTGAACAACATACAATGTTTATGTTTATATAGGCTTGGGCTGCAGCCGTCTTTTGTTTCATGTTCTCTCGTATTTGTTATTATTCAGTTGATCCGAGCCTAATATCAAGTAGAAATACTTCACAGTGGTGTTTGGCACATTTGCATTTCATTCAAAAATAATTGGGCCCCGGGAATCCTCAAGCTATCCATCTTAACTAATTAAACTGCTACGTTGCCAGTGTGGTGGTACCTGATGGTGTAGTGGTTAGCACTCCTCACTAGAATACGGGGAGACGTGGGTTCGATTCCCGCTCTGGGCATATAACAATTTTTCGTACGAGTGTAATTATTCTTTATTCCATTCCACTGAACAACATACATATGTTCATGTTTATATAGGCTTGGGCCGAGGCCGTCTGTTGTTTCATGTTCTCTCGTATTTGGTACTATTTATTTTATCTGAGCCTAATACTGAGTAGAAATACTTCACAGTGGTGTTTGGCGCACTTGCATTTCACTCAAGAATGATTGGGCCAGGGAATCCTCTAGCTATCCAACTTAACTAATTCAACTGCTACCTTGCCAGCGTGGTGCAGGTTCCTGATGGCGTATTGGTTAGCAGATGATGAGTAAGCAAGCACGAAACTCAGAGTCGAAGTGAGTCATGTGTAATTTCATTTAGTAACCAAATTCTATACACCGCTCTACACAAACGTGTAATGAGCACTCTCCAGTAGTGTTTGCTACAACTTCTCATAATTATTACTTTTAAAACATATTAATTTACATATTATTATATATTAAAACATTAACAATTATTGATACATGTTAACTAACCTTATTGTATCGCAGTTCCACAATGTCTTCAAGCATGAACTTAATTCTTGAAGGCAAATCTCCTCGCTGCAAAATCTGCTGCATACGATCAAAGTACTGATCCACTAGGGGCTGAAAATGATGCAAATCGATAATCATGTACAATCTTTCCATTCTTACATTTCGCAAAGTCCCACGAGGATACAACATAATAGCAAATGGAGGTCAAATAATGAAATTCAAACCAGATTCTGAGGTTCTTTTGTATAACTGACCACCATTTGCACTGAACTGTAGCCTTATGAAATCCACCAATCTTTGTTTGTTTTACCAATTACTGTAGGACAGAATTTTCTTAAACTGGTTCTATTGTGTTCTATAGATAACTTTTTCATTGTTTCCACTTCGAGTGAGATAACTATGTTGCTCAGTCACCATAGACAAATTATATTTAGTAGTTTTGCTATTATAAATAAGATCATAGAACAGTAAACATGCATGTAGTTTTACAATATCAGGATAAATATTCGCTTTGCCGTGGTCTCTTCAATAACATTGTAAAATGTACTAAGTATGTCAATGATGCAACTCTCGTTACATACTTGGGCACTTATGGGGTTCATTTTGTTTCATTTCATTTGCTTCATCTCTTTTCATAGGTTATTACATGACTATAGTTTAAGAGTTATATTTAAAAAACATAAATGAATAAATAACTTATAAAATTAAAAGGTTTAAGATACATTTTGAAGACTTTTTTGGGTGAGTTTGAACAAATACAAAAGGGATATCATTCCAAAAATATTTACCAATTACTGTAGGCCAGAATTTTCTTAAATTGCTTCTATTACAGGGTTGCCACAAAGTTTCCATTTCAAAATTCCCTGACATTTCCTTGACCATAAATAACAAATATATGCATTTTAGTATAATTTCTAATGGCCTCCAACCACCCCTCACAGCCATCCTTACCTCCTTTTATCGAATTATGCTACATAATAACACTGATAACTGTATCATAGCAAACAGGTTTGGTGCATGCTGGCACAAATACAACAACATAAAATATAATTTATAAAAGTTGTTCTGCAAAAGCAACACCAAACAGTCCTCAAAGAAATTCCCTGACTTTTCCCTGACTTTTTACCTTCAACAATTATTTTCCACTGACCATAATCCAAATTCCCCGACTTTTCCCTGACCTTGAAAAAATAATTTTTTCCCTGACCTTGAAAAAATATTTTTTTCCCGACCTGTGGCAACCCTGTATTATGTTCTATAGATAATTCTTCATTGGTAGCAGTTCGAGTGAGATATGTTGCCCAGTCACCATGGATAAATTATATTTAGTAATCTTGCTAATAGGAATATAATCATAGAACAGTAAACATGCATGTAGTTTTACAATATCAGACAGCTTTGAAAGATTTAAGTTTATGTAGTGAGAAGTAAAATGATCATATAAAGGAACATTATCAATAATTCGAACGACTTTGTTCTGAAGCTTCACTAATGATCCAGCGTACTGTACCATAATTATTCTCCCATAACTGGCACCAATAAGAAAGGTATGGATACATTAAAGACTAATAGATACAGAGAGGGTTTTTGCACCTAAGCAGCATTTGACCTTTTACCATGATAATATTGATACTTTTGCTAATTTTCTCAGCAATGTGGTCGACATGAATATGCCAAAATAGACTGCTATCAAGGAGTTAAGAGTTTAAAGTTAATTATTATGTACTTAAAGTTGCTTTCGACAACTAGCGAAGTACTTTTTCGCTTCAAAATATGCCCAATTAGCATAATCATGTTTTTGGATAACAAAAACAGTCAAATATTTTAATCCATACCTTTGCTTTGCTAACATCAATGCGTGGTCCAACAGTTCTCATCAGGTGACAAAGGCATTCCATGTCTTCGGATGTGTCAGCCACTGATGCACGTCTCTTTTTATCCAGTAGCTGGTAAACAACAAATGAATATGTCCAAAAAAACTTTTTTTCTCATTTTTAAGAGCCCAAAATGTAAATGTGATATCCTGTTGATATTGGGATACCATGTTTATGACATCCAGTATCCAAAATGTAAATTTGACATCTTGGGGATATTGGGATACTGCACTTGAGTATGACATCCAGTATCCAAAATGTAAATTTGACATCCTGTGGATATCGGGATACTGCACTTGTGTATGATATATCCAGTATCCAAAATATACATTTAATATTGTGTGGATATTGGGATATATTGCACTTGTGTATAACTTCCAGCATCCAAAATGTAAATTTGACATTCTGTGGGTATTGGGATACTGCACTTGTGTATGATATCCAGTATCCAAAATATAAATTTTATATCCTGTGGATACTGGGATATTGTGCTTCTGACATACAGAATCCAAAATGTAAATTTGATATACTGTGGATATTGAAATACTGCTCTTATAATACCAAGTATCCAAAATGTAAATTTAATGTCTCGTGGATGCACCTCTCTTTTTATCCAGCAGCTGATAAATGACAAATGAATTAGGTTTTTCTCATATTTTTAGAGCCCATAGAAAATCTTAGGGAATCAACACCATTAACACAACTTCTAGGCCACTAAAAAAGTTAACATTATCCCATAAACGCCGAGTTCCAAGTCAAAACACAATTTCATCATAAAACTGATTAAGGAGTAAAAGTGACTGCCAATAAATGGAAAATATGAACTAGCACTAATTACTTGTCTAAGGTGCCAAGTATCGCCGTTTACAAGAGGGTTCTCCAATACCAAGTTCAATTAACTGGGTCTACATCCAATATGGGGAGTCAGGTTGATCCAGTGGTCATCACTCACACTTCCCACCTCTACGACCCAGGATCTACTCCCAGGGTCCACATGTGGGCGGAGATTTGTTCATCTCTATCTGACTCCGAGGGTTTTTCTCCGAATGCTTTGGTTTTCCTCCCTCCTTGATGATCTGTACTTTGAGGCGGTGATGAGTGCAAGTCTTATTATAATAATTATTATTATTAGATAGTGACAGGTCTTGATAGGTGGAGGTACAGTTCTAGTCTGTCTTATAACAAGTAAATTTAAAAAACACTTAGAAATGTTCTGAAAGTTTATCTCAATCTGATCATTTTTACGGTGATGGAGGGTGACAGGTAGTGGCAGTCCTCCCCACCAGCAGTCACTTTGCAAAACACTTAAAAAATCTATTACAGCCTAAATGTATTAATTCGTTCTCTTGAACTGTTCATCAGGGGCCCAAGCATCAGCTAATAGGTTTAATATTTCTCAATTATCATTACTCTCTCAAAAAGGTTCAGACTTAAGGTGAAAGGAATGGTTTATCAGAAAGTAAGATTAGTGATGTTATATGGGGGACGGACACTGAGGGAAAATGAGATAACAATTTTGAGAAGGATTGAGAGAGCCATGGTGATAGTAATACGGGGTGCAAAACTGATGAAGAAAAAGAGTCAGTGGACCTAATGCAGATGTTAGGATTGAAGGACACAGATACTCAGAATGCAAAGGGAAAAGGAGTCAGATGATACAGGCATGACTAGATTGTGTTGAGGAGAGATGATGGGTATGTTTTGAAAACGAATTTGAAACAAGGCCAACAAAAGAAGACATGGAGGACACAAGAGGTGAAAGGGAACAAGAATACTAGGTTTGGAGTAAAAGGATGCCAGGAATTGAGTGAGATGAAAAGTGGGAGTCGGAGAGAATTCCGATAAGGTGGCATAATTCTGGCCACCCATGGGGATAAACTTGGAACAAAATTGGATTGATGAAGATATCACTGAGTTATAACTCACCTGTTTGATGCACTTGTGTAATATTGTCTCATGGAGCATGTCCAGTTTGGCCAGCTCACCTGCAATACAGAGGTAAAGTCATCCATAGAGCCACTCCAGTTGGAGAGTACTGTAGACATTGGTATACAGTGCCACCTGCAATGAATTTTCTCTACACAGGCGAATCATACACCCAAGACACATAATCACTTGCCAATTTGGTGGCTTGTAAATTGTGAGTTTAGCAATTATACAAGTCAAGCAAACTATTTCATTTCTCGTTAACTGCGAGTAACGATCTTTTTTGTTTTAAGAGTTGTACTTTATATTTGATCACATTGCATTAATATAAATTGTTAATATATAATTACAGTATGCAAACACATGTTCATTGCAAAACTGTGCAACTACTATCAATAAAAAATTAGTTTGTTTGAAAATCTATGCCAAATATTGACAATTAAATCTGAAGTTTAAGTGGATGCTTCTGTCTGGCTTCAATAGCGAAAGTCAGCTAAGCTAAGTTTACCATCAACTGCAGTTACAAATTTGTTCAAACATTCCTTGCAGTTCGATCGTTCTGAAGAACACGATGCTAAACAAGATTTGGTATTATTTTGTTTGATGTTTCATCTAGGTGTTGTAGAATTATATACATCTTAATGGAATGATTTTTTGAAAATAGGCTTGAAAATTAAAATTTATACTTAACAATATAGAGTCTAAATGACTTTTGTACATTATTTGATTCCCAAATGGTAGTATAACTTTAGTTCTCGCTTGAGTGTTTTTAAAAAACAATAATATTAAACTCTTCCACGATGCATACACATAATTAACATGCATATGTAATTTCTACATTTCCTAGTACATCTATTTTGGATACTCAGGGCTTAATATTGCGAGCAATATGGTCGACTAGTTACTTACTTTAGCAATCAAAACCTCAACAGAAGTTGCAAATTGGTGACCACTATTTATTTCCAATAGCTAAAGTAAAACAAACTATCCTCTAGACAGGGCTTCTGATATTGTGCGATGGTGCGATCCCGCATAATTGATCAAAAATCGCATCCGATCGCATAATTCG
>JAOTRI020105616.1:0-13601 GCA_028564885.2 Zoanthus sanctaehelenae
CCGAGATTGAACTTAGAATCAAAGAAGCTGTTTACATTCAACTTTATAAACCATCTCTGAACAAACAGGTTAAACATTAAAATCTAAAACTTTCTTTGTAACTCCTTTATTGTATCAATTCTATACCTATGTAATATTTACTTATTTCCAGTTTCTATTAGTTTAAGCAGATGAGAATCTATGAAACCTAATTTGGATGTGCTCTCTATGAGAACGTAATAATATAAAACTATTTAAAAAATGAGTACAGGGTTTTGTCCGTTGTTCTCGTTTAAGCAAAATTTAATGACCTTTTACAGACTTTTTAAGGTAAGATAATTGGTTTTTGAGGACCTAAGCCATGGGACATCAACCATCATAACTGACCTAAAACAATATTGATCTTCCTTGACACAGTTATATAGTTACAGGTAGGTTTTCATTACTCGGTTATATATTCATGGACCTGACACTAAAGTCTACAGAACAATGCATATGGTTTGATTTGGCATTACATTTAAGTAGACTGAACTATTACTGTGCACTTTTTACAGTTTATTGGTAAGCTAATTATAAGTACATGACTCGTGATTCAAACAAAATGCCAACTTCAGTGAAAAAGAAAATAAATTTAAGGACTTTTTTGAGGACCATGACTGATTTTTTGTAAAATTTAAGAACTTTTGAGGCCTCAAATTTTGGAAAGTGAAACTTAAGGACTTTTAAGGTTTTTAAGGAACCAGACAAACCCTGTGAATATAAGTCTTGACAGTGAAACGTAATATAATAAAAAAACAAACATAAACAATTTTTTTTACAAAGTTTTGAAATCATTGACAAAATAACATCGTTGTAAAAAATTGTAGAAAAGTTATTAAGTAAAATATGGCAGATAAATTTACCATGTGAGGGTAATCAGCAGGTATCTCGAACTCATCTCGTACACAATCAAGATAAGCAACGCCAGGAAGGGTGATATTATTTGTACCTTCAACATGACAAGCACATTCTGAAAGGAGGAATAAACACATAACAAACAATCAGGGTTTTCAACCACAGCGGTGGGTTTCACCATCTACTGTACTTGAGCTGTTTACTTTTACTGGCAGCTAAATGATTCAGATTGTAAACAAATAAAATGAGAAATATTAGCTCAGAAAAATAGGTCTTAATCCTATGTTGTATGGAAAAGGTACACTTAGAATCTTAAAGTGTCTATCAAAATGGGGTTTTGGTCATTCAGATGTACACAAAAAATAAATGTTTATTAAGAAGTTCTTAAATTGATTTTTGATATATATCCACTCAAACTGATCATTTCCAAAAAAAGTCAGGCCTACTGTATGGTGGGCTGGAAACAAAGAACATGTTCACAGTATTTTCTAAAAAGCAAAACATGTAAGGAGATTGGATGAACATCGCAAAAAAAGCATTGTTTTACACCTTTTATATTGTAGTGAGCATAAAGTACAAGAAAAACTCAAAATCCTATAAATTTGTGTAACATTTTATGGTAATGTTTCCTAGTCCTCATACCCTTTTCTAGTAATGAGCTGAGGGCGCTTGATGTTTTTTCAAAAAGCTAAAAATGTGGATGTTTGAGCAGTTACACTTCCAAAACTGAAAGTTTATAGTAAATCAAAGAATCCACAAGACATGTACAAGACTTGTCATGACGTACATTTCAGAAACAAGGAAGATAACATCAGTTGAAAACGATATTTTGAGAAGAGCAGCAAGATGACGTTCAGTATGGTTTGAAAGAAGTAAGGTGAGAAAGAATGGGTGATAGAATAAACAAAAGTGAGTTGATGGAAAGATTAGGACTGAATGTTAAAAATTTATTATAATAATTGATGACACTGTTAGGCAAGCAAATACGTGATGGTTGGGACATGAATAATTACAAACTGGCGATGATGGGTTTGTAAAACTGTAAGATTTGCAGAGAAAGACCAAAGTTGAGAAAAGAATGTTGTAAAGTTAGTGTGAACTTTGAGGATGCAAATGACCGCGTGATGTGGAAAATTTGCACCAAGTCAAAGAAGAAAAGTCACTCAATATCGTAACTGGAAAAACGCTCACTTGGAAATTGCTAAACTAGGGTTTTACAATAAAAAGCAGATACTGATGATCGAACGGAACACTAATTTGAAGCATACTACAGAGGAATACAACAAAAATGCCAACAATTCTTAAACAGGCTAGGGACCAGAGGGACATACTGTAAGATTTTGAAAAATAGTTGATGCCTGACACAGATCACATGCTACTTTGATTATCTGTGCTTGTTATTTCTAGTAATTCATAGAATGCGTTAATATAATCTAATTTAAGACAAATGCTAATTATATGGCTATGGCTAATTATAATTTCCTTTTGTTACTTTTTTTATAACTTGAAAAGCCTGACCTGATCCTAGAGTACTGAAGGTGAAAAAGAAGTTGCGTACCTTGACAAGCATCCTCTGCAGTGATATTAACTCCTTTGGGTCGATAGTAGAACTTGATACATTTTTCACAATTAATGCCAATGGTGTGATTCTGTGGAGTACACAATTAACAAGTAACTATATACAGCAACACTCAAAGTTGCAACTGTTTTGGTCATTATGGCAGGTACAGTAGATTAAATAATTGGCAACAACTGTCCAAACAATTAGCAATGTCCTTCCATACTATTCTGGAAGAATGAGCTTCCTGTGGCACACGATAATACCGTGAGCAAAGTTGATTTCGTGGGCTGGCTGGCTAGCTGGCAAGCAATTTCAGTTTTAGCACCTGCAGTACTGTATATACGTAACCAGCAGCTGTCTTCGTTTTTACTGTCTCCAGGTGAAGATGAGTTTGCAAAGTTTATCATATTGAGTGACTTTATTTACTCAAGGAAGTACTCATCAACATTATTTCTAGCGGATAAAGTGTGCTTTTACGAGTCTTTCAGGTTTTATATATTATGCAAATTTGTATGATATTTTGACGTGGACAACAGAGACCATGGATCGTGGTTTAATCGAAAGAGATTTTACATTATGTTCTTGAGAGCAGAGACTACTTCACTGAATTAATTGCCAAATCGAGTCCTTTGGTCTACGATGACACAGATTAAACCGCCTGACATGGCAAGTTAGCGATAGTTTCTTTTATTGCCATTTCATAATGATCAAGTTTATATTAATTACTTTATAAACTTTTGAATTGTTCTTGTAAATAAATTGTATACATATTCGTTCTAATGCTGATTATATACGTTTTGTGTGTCTCCGTTTTTTATTTAATATTTTAGTACAGTATATTTTGAACTCACCTTTTACTTCAAATAAATAAATAAATAAATAAATGATCCATGCAATAGGATTGGCTATGAATAACGACTTGTTGATAATTTTATCCATACAAAAATATTTTGCAGTTCGGATATCGCAGCACTTCAGTTTCAATAGAAACCGCTGGTGTTAGATTTTTATGACCACAAAATCAAAAAATGAAAACTGTAAATAAAAAGCAAATAAAATATAATTGTTTTTTTCTTGCTTATCACGAGTTTTTGCACTTGATTGTAGAAAATGTTGATGAAAAGTCAAAATAATTTAACTGCAAGACAGAGACAGATCTATGTATATTGTCAGATTTACAAACTTAAGGTCTCTGTCATAAAACAATTATTCTCACCTTACAGTCCTGGCACACTCCTCCCCCTGAATAATTGCCATGAATGTCCAAACTCATCCTCAGGGAGGCAATTGTCTCATTGTAAATGCACACAGAGCTGTGATTATGACAGTTGCATGCTAAAATACAGGAAAGAATCTTGTAGTTTGAAATTTTTTTTGTCTAAATCACCTTGCACAGCATAACTGAATGTATCAAAAAGATACTGCTGATATTAAAAAAATTCAAATTTGTATTCAAAAGAAGAGAAACTGCAATACCATAATATTATCACAGTCTGCAAAAAGACATTTTTAAATTTAAAATGCAAGTAATTTTAATACTTTTTACAGTACTGTAAACAAAAACAACCTGTGCACTTTTATGTTGGGGAGTACCAACCATATCTTAGTTAACATTTTGATTGAGAAGCGAGACATGATATAATAAAAAAACAGCTGTGACAGCAAGAGCGAGAATGGTGTGGATGAAGTTCAAGGAATGTGGAGAGTTGCTAAACTCAAAAAGGTTCTCACATAAGATGAAAAAGGAATTGCTGGATAAGACTTCCAGTTTTACTGTTTATGAGACTAATAGTATTTGTTAACCCCGTTGCATTCTGGGGGCCACATGGTTTAGTTGAAATTAGTATCTTGTCGTTCTAGTTAGGCGCCATCTTGTATCTTGTGCCATCCAAGTTACATATATCTTGCATTACAATAATACTACATGGTGGCAGTGGTGGGATGTCAACAGAATCTTGAAGAGAATCACAACCCAGGAAATGCTACAATGAATAATACAGTTCAAAATTTGATGGGGGAAAGGTCCAAGACCAGCTGATGAGTGGCCGAAATAGTTTCCCGATTTAAGAGGTATAGATTAGCGTCAGGCCTTTGAAACAAAAGCGAAAAAGAGCAGGTCAGTACATTATTTGTTTTATTCTATGGGTGACTGTGTTGATGATATATCCTCCAAATACTCAAAGTTAACAAGAAAGCTGTCTCCTTCAAAGAAATTTAAAAACCACTGAATTATTATTAATTATGTTGAGCGATGAAATGTCATAGTACAACGAGCACATTTCAACAAACAAGTACAGATAGAGAGAGAGACTGTCGACACATTTATCCAAAACCTACATAGATTAGCCGATAACTGTGAATATGGTTTTCTTAGAGATGAATTAATCTGGGACAGAATTGTAGTGGGGGTTCTAAATGATTTACTTTCGGATTGACTCCGGTCAAAAGCATCCCTCACACTGGCACAAACGATTCAATTGAGCAGCCAGGCAAGAATACAAAACCTGAACATTGTCCGGGGGGGAAACAAACCATTCCCAAATACATCCCAAGTAGATTTCATTAGATCAGGGAAAATGGGAACCGAAACAAAACATATAAAGGGGTACGAAAACAGCGGATCCAATCATGTGCATGGTGTGGGAGGTCCAAACATGACAGTCAGGTTTGCCCTGCGAAGAATGCTTCATGTAACAAATGCCACAAGGTGGGCCACTTTCAGAATGTTTGTCGCAGTTTGAACCCTGAGACAAAAAAAGGTTAATGAGCTAGAAAAAAGTGAAGAAGACCCTAGAAGTGGTGAAATATTTTCCCTTTGGGAAGTACGGACCTCAGCAGGTGGATGGACTGCCAGATTGCCGTAAATGGTAACTACACACTTGAATTTAAACTCAATAGTGGTGCAGTAGTCACGTTAATTGGTGACACAATCCCATTGCTGAAATAACAGGCTCTAGTAAAAGCCAAACAAATTCTTCAAGGCCCTGGGGGTACCATAATTCCACTAATCAGTATGTTTCATGCTGTCCTAAAATACCATCAGAAAAAAATCACCGAGCCAGTGTACGTTATAGCAAATCAACCATGTCCACTACTTAGCAGGAAAGCTTGTGTCGTGCTGAGGCTCATAACTCGTGTAATCAACCAGGTAAACCAAGTGGCAACAACTCCAACTAACTTCAGAGCAGAATTCTTTTCTTGTTCAGTGGACTGGGGTGAGTGAAAACCAAGGTTCATATAATGTTACATGCAGATGCAGAGCATCATCGCCTCTACACGCCCAGGAAAATCCCTCATCCACTACTGCCAAAAGTGAAAGAAGAGCTAGAATCCATGCTTCAACAAAGAGTCATATCACAAGTTACCATACCAACAGAATGGTGCTCAGGCTTGGTCACAATCCCCAAACCTAAAGGAAAGGTCAGGTTCTGCGTCAATCTAACTAAATTGAACAAAGCCGTACAAAGAGAAACACACCAGATGCCATTAGTTGGTGAGAGCCTTGCCAAACTAGGAGATAGTAAGACATTCTCTAAACTAGATGCCAACAGCAGCTTCTGGCAGCTCCCTCAAGGCAATGAATCAAAACTACTCACAACCTTTGTTTTGCCCTTTGGCCGTTTCTGTTTCAATCGACTTCCATTCGGAATTAGTAGCACCCCTGAAATTTTCCAGCATGCAATGTCTGAAATCCTTCAACACCAAAAAGACTCAATCTGCCAGATGGATGATATTCTTGTTCATGGGGTAAATCAAGAAGAACATGACACGCATTTGAGGGCCACACTCCGTTGTCTCCAGGAAGCAGGCGTCACCCTTAATGACAAGTGTGAGTTCTCCAAGACTTCCATCAGATTCCTAGGAAACATCATTGACAAAGAGGGCATACATGTGGATCCACCAAAGACAAAAGCAATTTCAGATTTTCCACCCCCCCAAAAATGTAAAAGACCTGCAACAATTTCTGGGGATGGTCAACCACCTTGGTAAGTTCATATCACATCTAGCCGAAGTCAGTGAGCCAAGCTGCTCCGAAAAGAAAAAGTTTGGTTGTGGGCAGAACCCCAACAGAGTGCTTTTGAGAAATTGAAGAAAGCTCTCACCTCTCCAGAAGTACTCTCTCACTATGACCCAAACCGCCCTACAATATCCGCTGGTGATGCTTCAATAACAGGAATTAGGGCAGTTCTCCTTCAAGTACAAGACAATGGGAAATGTAGACCAGTAAGCTACCCATCACGGTCACTCAGCGACACAGAGAAATGCTATGCTACCATTGAGAAAGAGGCGCTTGCAGCAACATGGGTGAGCAAGAAATTTAGTGAGTATGAGTTGGGCATGCACTTTCTCTAAGAGAGCGATCATAGACCCCTCAAAACTCTCCTCAATACTACAGAATTAGCTAAGACACCACCATGAACTCAGCACTTCAGTTTGAGGTTAATGCAATTTGATGTAAAGGTCCAGTACGTGCCCGGCAACCATCAGTCAATCGCTGATACATTGTCACAAGCCCCAGTTGACAACCCTGAAAGAAATGGCAGTCAACTGGTTGAAGAGTTAGAAAGTTTTGCATCCCAGGCAGTGCCTGTACTTCCAGCGACAACTAACAGACTGAAGGAGATACAAGCAGCCCAAATTGCTGACAAAGAATGCGCCCAAAGAAGGAGTTATTGTCTACATGTATGGCTGGCCAACCTATATGCCACTGACACCAGCCCCTACTATGCCATACTGGGAAAATAGAGCCAATCTTACCCTCATTGATGATCTACTCATGTTTGACCAGCGCATTGTAATCCCCCGATCCATGAGAATCATGAATCAAGAATCCTTAGAATCACTAAATGTAGAGCTTGAACCCGCACCTCTGTCTGGTGGCCAGGAATTTCTACACACATTAAGAATAGGATCACAATTTGTAGCACCTGTGCCATAGAATACCCAGAACCAAAAGAACCGCTTATGTCAGCCTCTTTACGGTCATGCTCCTGGGAAAGAGTGGCTGCCGACCTCTTTGAGTTAGATGTGAAGATATTCTTGATTGTTGTTGATTACTACTGACGATGGGTAGAACTTTAAGACTGAATGACCAGTCTTCTTCCAATATCATCTTAAAGTTGAAAGAGATATTCTCAACACACAGTATTCCGGACATCTTGGTCTCAGATAATGGCCCACAGTTCAGTTCAGACGTGTTTCAGCAGTTTGTCTTAGATTATGACTTTATCCATATCACCAGTTCCCCAAAATATCCCAGAGCAAATGGAGAAGCAAATTAAAAGAGCTGTTCACAAAGTCAACACACTCCTCCAAAAGATTAAATACCCTTACCTGCAGGGGGCACTCCTTGCCTATCGAACTGCGCCTCTGCAGAATGGGTTTTCACCTAATGAGCTAATGATGGGATGCCGACTGCAAACAAAATTACCTGTCATCCCTCTCTTCCTCGAGCCCAATCTGCAAGAGAGTGATCGAAACAAAGTGCAGCTGAAGGAAGATAAATACTGATCAAATCAGCAGATATCCCACGAAAAAAGCATCATAGAGCCAAAGAACTCCCACCATTGGCTGTGGGCGACCAGGTTTGGGTGCGAGATCAGAACTGCAAGGGTCAGATTTTTAATGTGGCCAAACAGCCAAGATCTTATGTGGTGCAGACAGATAAAAGCACAGTTAGATGCAATTGATCAGCTTTGATAACAACATTTAAATTATAGTGAAGATAGTAACCCCACTTCTCCAGCCACACCCCCAATTTTAACCCAGTCCAATTCTCAACAATCAGAAGAGCCTCCGTCCAAGTCACCCTCATTGACAGTCAGAGCTCCTGGGGCATTATCCAAAGACACCAATACACTTACAGTCTCTCCTCCTTCTCAAGCATCTGTGACAACGAGTTCCAGACCACCAGAATGGATCACACCCTCTGGGAGCGTGATCAAGACACCTCAACACCTTAGTTTGTGACAGAGAACAGTTTAATATGTTGAACTTTGCTATCTGACAAGTTTTATATATTGTTTGAAACTATTTGAACCTTATTTTTTGGTAGAAGATCGCCCCTATAAAGTTGTGGGGGGATGTTGGATAAGACTTCCGGTATTACTGTTTATGAGACTTCTGGTATTTGTTACCCCCGTTGTATGCAGCTGGGAGCGACATGGTTTAGTTGTAGTTAGTATTGTGTTGTTGTAGTTAGGTGCCATCTTGTATCTTGCACCATCCAAGTTATATCTTGCATTACTATAACACTACAGGAATGATTTATCAAAGTTGTGTAAGACATGATGTTTGAGGGAAAATTTTATGAGATGGAAATTTTGAGAAGGACTGAGAGAGCAATGGTCAGATCAATGTGTGGTGCAAAACTAATAGAAAAAAAGAAGACAGGGGACCTAATGGAGATATTGGGATTGAAGGAAACAGTAGTTCAGTTGGCAAAAGCAAATGGAGTGAGATGTAGTATGGGCACGTGTTAATATAAGGATTGATGATGGGGACGTTTTGAGAAAAGCATTGGAGTTTGAAGTGAAGGGGAAGACGAAGCGATGACAACCAAGGAAGACAATGGAAAATGTAAGTGGAGAAGTGGAGCAAGAGTGTTGGCTTGAAGGAGGAGAATGCAAAGAATCAAGCAAGATGGAGAGTGGGAGTTGGAGAGATTGCATGCTGCCAGAGCAGGGTAAATCCAGCCACCCCATTTATGGGGATAAACCTGGATCAAAATTGGATTGATTGATTGATTGATTGATTGGTTGATTGATTGACTGATTAATTGATTGATTGGTTGATTGATTGATTGATTGGTTGATTGATGGACTGATTAATTGATTGATTGATTGATTAATTGATTGATTGATTGATTGATTGATTGATTGATTGATTGATTGATTGATTGATTGAATGATTGATTGATTGGTTGGTTGGTTGGTTGATTGATTGATTGATTGATTGATACTCTTGTTCTTTGGTTGGTTGATTGATTGATTGATTGATTGATACTCTTGTTCTTTGGTGAAATGTTGTCCCTCATTCGAGGATACTAAAGATCCAGATTCATATAAAAATCTAAATTTAGTTTGGAAAAATAATTAATATATAAAGTTTAAAAACACAAGATTGTGCAAAATATTTAATATTTTCATGTTTAACAACTTACAGTACCTTCACAAGCAGCAGACATGTCAGCAATGAATGGGCCTTTGGATCCAGGTTTCCAGGGATACTGGTTATAAGCATCACAACAGTGATCGCAGTTGTCCCCACAAGTTCCAGTTATACAGTCACACACTCTATCTTGTTTGTCAGGATCAAAGGTACAGTTGTTCTGAATACCATGACCATTACAGGAACAGAAACTTTTCACTCTGACCTCACGTACAGCATAATGATGCTGAAAGGAAGAAAGGTCAGTATTAACATTTAAAAAACTGTGAACATCTCAAATTTGAAGACCAAGAAATAAAATGACCATTAACAATATTTTATAGATTTTAGTGCCTGGTTCTTATGTTGTCTTCCTTTTTTCAAACCAATTAACTTCACAAGCTGATGTAAGAAATAATGTAGCAAATGACCTGGCTCTCCTAAGAGTCCTTGTAGCTCAGTGGATACACCATCCGGCTAGTGTTTGGTCTACTAAAGACAGACGTTAGAATTATTACTTGTCCAGGCAAACCATTGTCCAAATCTATTAGTGTGTGCTATAGATTTTGTTTTTATTAGTGACTGGCTCTGCTACAAATGCCATAAACAACCACTGACAGCACATATTGAACTGCTCGTCAAATATTGTCTATTTGTTGCAAAACATTAACTGAAATTACTGTATTTCTAACTCCAGCAGCTCTCCTAAACAGTTTAAAAAACTTCATATAATTTATGCCTAAATTTTGAAATGATGAAAAGCCAATTTTGGGACCATTCAGTTCTCTTTCAAGTTAATAAAAAAAATTAATAAATATATATGAAAAATAATCATAAAATAACAGAAATATGATCATTATAAAAACTAAATGTAACAAAGACAACTGAAAGTGACATGATTCTGATAAAATAAAATATTCAGAAATAAAATTAGAAATATCTAGTTTAATTTTAAATTATTACTATTACAATATATTACTTGAAAAAATTATTTTCAAAGATTGTCCACCTAACACAAGCCAAATATACTCAAAGGTATTAAATGTGGTAAGCTCGTGGAGTAAGACATTAGTACAATACTGTGTCAGGGAGCTGTTGTATCTTGACTGTTCTTCACATTCACTGGCATGGTTTGCCAAAGTCGTACCAAACATAAAAAGTTATCACATGATAAAATTATAATGAAAGTCTTTCACTGTTTGCTGAATAAGCTAGAGCATTCATAATATGCATGGCCACTGAGTGGATTGGAAATTGATAACAATTTTTTATGCTTTATGCCTGATATCTTAACTTCTCAAACTCATTAATAATTTATCAAGTCAAAACAAAAGAAATCATAACTGTGACCATGGTTTGGATATGTGATCTTAATTAGCATATATTATGACGATTAATTTTTATTTCTTCTTTTACTCCTCAGTTTTAGTTTCGATTGAGAAGAAAAATCAAACACTTGAGAAAGTGTTTCATCACATTTCCAAAAACCTCGAATTTCGTTAAAAAATACTCTGCTGTGCGTCATATTTTCAACTCTTTTCTTAGTGTTTGGAGATGTGATGAAACACTGTCTCTCGTGTTTGATATACAGACAGTATAATTACTTCCCTGGAGCCATCAGCTAAAACTGACTCAAAAAGATTATATTTTTATTAATGGCTAGTTAATGAAATTAAACATTTTTAAACAGACACTTAATTGATTTTAAATATTAACTACTTTTTCTAAATTAATTATTTTATTTTTATAAAACAATTAACTGAATTGAAAGCAACTGATATTCTAACTCACCCATCTTACTGCAAATGGATCAAAAATGCGAAACATTTTTGAGAACTGGAGTTTGACATGTGTTACATTCATCCATTCCTTAAAAACAAGAGCATTTATTTATGGGTCACCAGGCTTGTAAAGGGATTTAGCTTTAATTATAGCGACCTGTACCATTACCATTAGAAGTGTATTTATATAGGACTGGCATCGGTATGTACATGTTAATGCATTCAATAGATGTTGGTATAACTCTCTCAAAACCAAAAATTTATGTAACTTTCCCTGGAAAATTAGATCCTTTACCAATGCAAAATAAGATACCCTATCGCAGGCCTAAGGCAAATATGATACAGAGGCTTTAATTTAGAGCTCGAAATCCATACCCTATAGACCTTATTCATAAATGGCGGCGATTTCGATATTCTTCTGTATTAGCCCTACTAACCTCGTTTTGAGTAACATATTCTTTTGAAAGTTTAACCTAAGAACGAGGCTAGTAGGGCTAATTTGAATGAAGACCAAAAGGATATTAAATTGGCCGCCATTTATGAATAAGGTCTATAGGGTGGTATAATATGAATATCTGATTTGTGTTAACCTGATGCATGTGTGCAAGTAATAACCCACCTTCCCCACCTCCCAAAAGGGATTTAACTTGAGTTTTCAAATAAGCATTAAATTTTATTACTAAATAAATTGAATTATTTAATATGAAGTGTTACATACCAATAGTTTTGGTGAGGGTCCTTGCACTGCACTTTCACTAATATCCCCACGTGGGCCAACAAGATATAAGTTGACCTATTAGAACAAATTAATATTAAATAAAGACAATATATAATTTTTTAACTATATATAATTCGTTCACAAAAGCTAATCTAAATGAGTAATTATTACTAGTTAATTCAGTTATTCTAAATGTATCTCTCAAAATGCAGAAACTGCAAAATTCTGATAGCCTTTTAATAATAATCAATAACACATTTCAAATTTGATTACCTAATTAATGAGATGCTTTTCATAATGAAATAGGTATCTGAACAGACATAACTATAATGCTGAGCACTGAAAAAAAGCAAAACAGTTACTGTTCATCAACAGGATGCCCAAATTGTGTGCAATTCTACAATTGGTTTCGGCTCCATTAAATCCTGTACCAGTTGAAGAACAATTTAGGTGGAGCCACCCACTAAGTGATCGAGCAGTCAGTAACTGAACAACCTTAGTAAAGTAAGGAAAATCAACTTAAACTTAACTTAAACCATCCCTAAACATATGCATCCAAATGGACTCGATATTTGTGCAAAGGTATTTAATTAAATAACTTGTGATCTTTTGTCATCATGCCGCTTTGTAGAGAATATAGAAATCAAATCTTTGAATTAATTAGTACTTAGTACTTTATCTTGAGAATGGTGTCATGATGACACTGAAACGTCAGCTTCTAATGTTAGTATTAGCTTTGTTATGTTAACTTTTAAGAAATCATTTTTTATCAAAAATTATATTTTTTGAGACATTTTTGGAAGAAAACTTAAGAGTTCATGCTCGATAAAAATAAATTTTCTTTACTTCTAATTTAAGCACAGTACAAATTGAATTGAAGCTGCATATTTATAAGCAATTTATTTCGGCCCGTTTTTTATGTTTTACTCTATTTTATCTCATTAATCGGCCCGATAAACCATGAGTCAAGAGATCGGCTCTGTGTCTTTTTATTATTTTGGGGGGTCGAGCTTTTATACAAACGCATGCGTATTGGGCCAGCCAAAAGGCTCAGATATCATTTTTACTCTGTTCTGTTTTGAGAGACACAATATTACGAAAAGTTACAAAATCGTTGGTTTCTTCGCTATTTCTGAGCGTATGTTACTTAAAAATTAATGGTAAGTTATCTTGCCTTTAGGGTCCTTTACAAAATAATATTTTTAATTTAATTTTTAATTTTCAATATTTTTAGGGAAATCAATTTTGGTGAGAGCCCGGCTTTGATAAGTCTTCAGCTCTGAGTTGCCGTAACAAAATGAGTTTTTCTTCATTTTTAAAAAAAAACGTCCTCGGCAACTTTTGTTTACGACATGGCTGATCGAGTACTTTTGGAAGGAATTTTAGTAAAACTACTTACATTTCTTTGCTTTTCTCTTTAAGACTTTAGTAAATTTATACTTAGGGGTGTGGAAATATGTATTTTGGACACTTGTCCCAGGCAAGTAAATATGAAAAATCTACTTGCCCGGACCCCAAA
>JAOTRI020105627.1:0-13599 GCA_028564885.2 Zoanthus sanctaehelenae
CCCCACTGAAAAAGCCCTAGCTATGTTAAACAGAAATAGTTGTTTAAAAATGGATCAATTTTACACCATAGTGAAAGAATTTGATACTGATGTTTTAAATTAGTCCTTCGACGAAGCTAACTGTAAAGTAAGTTACATCAAATAAATGTAACTTCTTCTACATTTTATACAAGGTGGGAGCCTGCACAAAATGCTGTGTAACCAGGCATGGCCATAATGCTACCACTTTGTAAGTAAGAGTTTTCTAGTCTTTGGTTTACTTTCGCTTTTGCTTCGACTTAACACTGAACTAGTCGAAAAGAAACCAGCTTCTCTCGAATGAGCCACAAGGATTTCTACTGCGAGAGACTGTGCAAAGGACAACTATTGAAATGTTTTTGTAAACTCTCAAATTTATATCGAATGCAACTACATTCAAAATACGTTATTCTTGAATTTCCATGTGCTCAATTTTCCATTTTGTAGATTGAGCCAAGTAAAGATAAGAAGTTGTCTTTACTAAGTGTAAGTATTGTCGTCATTTTCTATCACAAATCATGCACTGTTTTCAAACATAGTTCCCAGTACTTTTTGCTAAAGGCATTCTGAAGTTTTCTCAACATGTAAACTGGATTTAATGAGAATATAATATTATTTGATATATCAATAAAGTCCTAAATGAAAAAGCACTTTGGAAATGATTCGTGTGCAGGATCAACCAATTTGTGGTTCTTCAGAGGCATTTGATTTCCTTCGGGAACTTATAAATTCCCTTAACAGAAACATTATTGTCTTTTGTGACACAAAACATTTCCATCGGGAACAAAAAGTTTCCTTTGAGGAAACTAAAACAGTAACTGTTTTGTTATTTTTCATTTGAATTTTTAGCTGTGGGTGGAATTTTTAGCTGTATCATAGCTATGATTGTTCAGATATGTATATACTTATTATTTAAAAATCATCAAATTTTTGAAATTCATCATTACTCAGATAAGTTATATTCCATCGTTCCTAAACATTTATTAAAATAATATTTTGCTCATAAATTAGCTGACGAGAATGAGTATAAACCAAAAAATAATTCTATAATTTTGTCCGTTTAAATAAATACATTGATAACTGCTTGCATGTCTATTTTTAAAAGTTGGGGACCAAAATAAACTTGTTACTTGTATCTCTAGGAAGCACTCCAATGGTGGGTGCCAAAGTGAAAACTTTCATTTTTAGTCCTTTAGGCCCTGATTATATGAGACGGGCTGGCCCGGTTAAGTGGGCTGAAAACTAAACCTTAGCCTGGTAATACAAGTAATCATGACCCAAATTTTTAACAGATTTCATGGGGACAGCCGGGATCTCGTTAGAAAAACTCAGCCCGCTCAACCAGGCCAGCCTGTTCCATGTAATCAGGGCCTTAGATTGCTAGAAAATGCATTTCCCAGTATGTTAAAGCAATGGATCTTATATTAGACAAAAATTCTAGGAAAAATTTCCATACTGGGATGTACTTATTTTTGCAGGCAAGCTCATTAATTATTCATACATATCCTTTGTTCCAACAACAATGACTACTCTCATGCGTTATCTCAAGTGATATTTATACATAAATAATATTACTGAATGCGTAATACGTTCGCCAGAAAAAAAACACTTTTCACTCGCTTCTCTCTTTCATTCTCACTCTCTTCCTCACTCTCGCTCTCTTCCTCTCCTCCTACTCTTACCCAGTCTTCTCACACACTCGGACCCAGACCCTCTCCTAGTATCTCAATCTTTTATTTTTTATTTTTGCGCTTACCTGAGATTCGAACCAGTGTCGAACACATTACCTTAGTATTACCAAGCCCATACCCTATCTACTATGCTAGCGAGCTAGTTGTTGGAAGCTAATCCACAAATTGTAATAGTCAATCGAAGTTTTAGATAATTATTCGAAATATTCATTTGTCATCCCAACCACAATAACAATAATTAATCAACAAATTTCTCACGAAAATATGGCCCAAAATATGACAAGCAAAGTATTTCGATATGATACAAAATCCAAAAACGGCCCAATTCCACCTTCTAAAAATGGCAGCATCCGCGTGCACGTCGGGGGCCAAAAAATTAACTTTCCATCGTTTACTAACGATTTGTGAAGATCATGACCGGTGCTTAAATTGGTGCAGGGAAAACAACCTACTGGCAACGTCTATAGTGTGTCCGAAAGAAAACTGTGAAAATTCTCTTCGCTCCTATAGACGGAAAGACCGGCCAGATGGGTTCCAGTGGCAATGCTCGAAAAAGAGTTGTAATGGAAAAGTCTCGATACGCCATGGTTCATGGTTTCATGGCGCACACTTATCCATTCCAAAAGTACTGGCCATAACTTATGCTTGGGCCAACAAATTCACAGTCCAACAAGCCATGCACGAAACCCAACTGAACGAAGAATGCACTTCTTCAGAAACGGTGGTAGATTGGTATAACTACTGCCGTGAGGTTTGTGCGCAAATTATGTTGAAACATCACACGGGGAAAATAGGAGGGGTTGGAAAAACTGTCGAGATCGACGAGTCCAAGTTTGGCAAAAGAAAGTACCACAAAGGTCGCTTTGTCGAAGGTCAGTGGGTCTTTGGTGGAATATGCCGTGAGACGGGAAAATGTTTTCTCGCTCCGGTACAAGAGCGAAACAAGATCACGCTCCTACCGATCATAAAGGAACACATATTGCCTGGGACACGCATTATCAGCGACATGTGGAAAGCTTACGATTGCCTAAAAGACGAGGGCTACGAACATCTCCGAGTTAATCATTCCCTCCATTTCGTTGACCCAGACACAGGCGCTCATACACAAACAATGGAAAGCACATGGTGGGCAGTTAAACGAGGTTTACCCCGTACAGGAAGATCTAAAAATCATTATGATAGCTATTTGGCTGAATGGCTGTGGAGACGAGCTTATAAAGCCGAACAACCTTTTTTAAAATTTATTGAGCATATTGCCGAAATTTATCCCGTTAACAATAATACGGCAATCGAAGCCAAATAAAAATAAAAATAAAATGCGCATCAATTTAAGCACCGGTCATATCAAATCAACAACAAACAAAGAAATGGAAACATAAATCGGACAAACAAGAGATATTTTTTAAAACAAGGTAAGCCGATATGCAGTTATTGCTTTTGAAAACGCAATTTTGTCTTTCAATTTTATATTAAACATATTTACAGCCCTTGGTCGAGGAGTAAAACATCGTTTAGGAATTTACAACCACAACGGACAAGTAAAGGTAAATTTATGTTTATTGTCGTTTGCTAACAATATTTTACATTCTTTAATACCCCTTACGCCAATTCCTAACAAATAAATTCGATAAACTTTAGTATTTTCTCTACAATATCCCTTGCTCAAACATGAATTCTTAAACCAAACGATTAAAATCGCCAACTTTATTTATATTACGAGTGCTTTTTGTATGCATACAATGTTCTATAAACTTTCGTAAACACACCAAATTAAATATAGCAAGAACTGGTTGTAATCCGCATTCTATATCTGTAAAAAAATCTTAAAACAAAAAACTTAGAAAATAAAAAACCGCTACAAAATATTCCACGCTAAACGATTCAGTGACTTCATAGGTGCGAACGTATTGTCTTCACTATACAATGGAGCTGCATGCATAAATAAGTACGCCCCAGTATGGAAATTAAGCCAAAGATACAAATAAGTTGATTTGTCGTTGGAATATGAGGGAGTTAAAAAAATCTTGAGTTAAGACTTGAATTACAGTCCCAGTTGAAATCCCAGTGAGAACCATCATAACCCTTGTTTAACTGTAGTCACCTTCCGTAACATATTTCTACCTTCAGACAATGAAAACCAACATAAACAACTGGAAATTTTGAAACACTTACTGTTTGCCAATCGACACTTAGCAACCCTGCTTAGTATAGATAGTTTTTGGCGCATTAACCGAACACTGAAGTTCACAACCGACGTTCACTGATGTTGTGTCATTGGTGTGTGGCAAACGCATCTGAAGAGTCGAATGCGAGTAAAGTCACCTGATTCCGTTTTTTATTTTTTTTGATATTAAATTTATTAACTCGGACTCTGACTCTGATTATAATTCAACGTGGACTGGGACTCGCTTCGAAACTCAGGACTTTAGGCAAATCCTGGTACATAGCACCGACCACAACCAATAACAAAAAACTTTTAGATGTAAATGAGCAAATAGCTAATATTCTAATGAAGCATCACACCTAGTACATGAGATGCTAAACCCGACCGTGCACAATTAACAAAGGGTTTTAAAATGTAAATGAGCAAACGGTGAATGGAGTAATGAAGCATCACACCTTGAACAAAAAAATCTTAACCGTAACCGTGCTCAAATAACAAAAGGCCTTGAGTCGTTAATGAGCAAACAGCCATTGGACTACTGAAGCATCACACCTAGAATAAAAATCTGAACCCCGACCGTGCACAAATGACAAAAAACTTTGAGAAATGAATAAAAGGTCTTGAGATGTAAATTCATGAGCAAACGGTCAATGGACTAATGAAACATCACACCTAGAGCAAAGATCCTAACCGTGACCGTGCACACGATTTGTAGATTTCCTAACCAGTCAACTCTAACAACTATGAGTTAAACTGTAGATATGGAAAATGCTCTGGTTATAGGCTTTCATTAACATCCTTGACGATATTAGGGCTACGGTAATTGTTAGGTTGATGGTGATGGCTGTGACTTGAGATAACTAGTTGGATAGCTGCCATTGTGATTATGAGTAAAGCCTTTATTCATTAATTGTAGCAAGATAATCCAATGGGTTATTTGAACCCTTTTCGACAACATCCTACCATCTACCATTTTCCCAGAAAGGTTTTACCAACTAAATTACCAACACAAAGCCTAGAAATATCCACAAAAACATGTGTTTTAAATGTTTTAAATGTTAAATCAATTTAAGGGTTTATTTTCATTTTTGTTTAAATTTTTGGTAATTTCTGTATAACTCATGTTATATTTTCTTTTATAACATTAATGCATGTTTGCAAAGACTTGAAATAAAAGTTATTTTAAAAGTATTTTTTACAATCATTTTCTGTTTCTTAAAAACTTTTCACTTTTTTTTGAAAACACTCTTCTTAAGTTTCCATCACGAAACGTTCCTGTTTACTCATAAAGAACAGAAAGTGGGCATTTAGTTTGTGGGCAGCACTCAAACGCTTCAAAAATAAATTGAAAAATAAGGGAAGAAAATTAAATGAAAACAGGTACGCCAATTTTCCTTGGCTCAATTCTTTATGCCATACTTGTATTGAAGCCAGCTCCAAAGGAGTCGATGTGCTGATCAGGCATTTACCTAGACTGAATTTCAAAACCTGAAAAAAGCCGTCGAGAAGTTTAAGAAGTATGAGGTATCCAACTGCCACAATGAGTGCATCGATTCCCTGGATGCACTGTTTTAGATATTGCAGACCACATCAAACTCATGCAAAGAAAAAGACCTGACAAACATATTCTACATGTCGGCACTAATAGCCTTAAGAATAGGGAAACTTCTACTTAACATGCCGAAGATATAATCTCGTTAGCAGAGTCTGTCAAGAATGCTTTACCTGAGACAAAGTAAATAATATCTGGTCTATATAGATAATGGTGATCATGCGAATAAAGTGAATCAGGTCAATAAAGTTTTGAAACAAAAGTGTCTCCAGCGCCATTGAAAATTCATTGGATATCCCAACATTACATCAAATAATCTTAATCGAAGCGCGATTCACCTTAACAAAGTGGGGACAGCAATGCTATCTCGCAATTTTAACATGTATATTAATAATAACAAAGACTAGGACATTGACGTTTGGGAGTCAAACAATATCGAGTTCAAACATTCAGATGGTAATGACCAAATAGTAGAAGGTTTTGGTGAGTCAAACGCCACTAATTTCAATATATCAACATCACCCTTTCCTCGTGGAATGGTAACGGCATGCTTAAATATCAATAGTCTTATAGCACATATAGATGAATTACGTATACTTATTAGTGGTAGTAAAATTGATTTATTATAGATCAATGAATCTAAACTTGACCTAACAATTAGTGTCTTTATGTTCGTTCAAAATAAACTAAAAAATACGTTATGATTTGCAATCAGAAATCCTAGAAAATCTGATCATAGATATTACAAAACCACGGTCAAAATCTATTTTGGTAAGTACTTGGTATAAACCTCCTGATTCTCTAGTAACAAATTTGTTATCAACAACTGTTGATTCTGGTGTAATTCATCTTTCAATTACCACTCGATGGTCTACATGGTACGCAAAGCACATTATGTAGAGACAGGGACAAGAAACATAGAGACTAGATCAATCAAATCTCTATCACTATGAAGACCCAAATGTAATGTGGGCAACATAGAAAGGTTTATTGATGAATGCACCACTTAGGACAAGGCGAGTCAGCAGTAAGCGATCTCCCTTGGTAACTAATAAATTAATACGTTTAATTTTTAATCGTGATTTCTTGAAAAAGAAGCTATCTCTTCTAAAGATCCACAAAAATGGTCTCAATATAGACATGCAAGGAATAAGGTCCATAATGAAATCAAAAAAACAAAACAACTTTACTTTACCGAAAATCTTGATAAACATGAAAGAGATGTGAGAAAAACATGGAAGTTAATTAATGAATTAAATTCGCGAAACTGTACAAAGGTAAAAACAATTTCAGAAATGAAAATTGGCGAGCAGATACTTACTTCACCTGTTGAAATAGCTGAAACGTTTAATAGCTATTTCTCAAATGTTGGGGTTGGTCTTGCAGCTAAAGTACCTGCTTCTGAGTATAACCCAGAGGTTTATCTCACACCTACAGATGAAACGTTCAACCTACAAGCTTTTACTATTGACAGAGTCCACAGATTGTTCAAAACGGCTGATGAAAAGAAATCTGTTGGTCTTGATAAAATACTTTACAATAAAAATCAACGATGAGATTTGACGTTTCGACATCTCGCTGGACGTCATTCTCAAAATGAATTTATTATCGAAAAATTGAGAATATGTACATAAATTGTCATGAGAGAATTCATGCAAGAATACACTTCAACTATACAAAGAATGACGTCCAGCGAGACGTCGAAACGTCAAATCTCATCGTTGATTTTTATTGTTAAGTGTTTAAATAAGGTTTTACTATTTAAGATCTTGATAAAATACCAAATAAATTGTTAAAAATGGCGGCAGATGTGATTGCACCTTCTTTAACAGAGATATTTGCTCTAAATCTATTCATACTGGAATATTTCCAGATGAGTGGAAGGAAGCAAGGGTGTCATCAGTGTATAACAACGATGCAAAGAATGAACCGAGTAATTATAGGCCTATATCTGTGATTTCAACGGTTTCAAAGATTTTTGAGAAAATTATCTTTTACCAACTTAATAAATATTTTAACGACAACGGTCTGTTGACCTCCTGCCGGTCTGGATTTGGTTTATTGCATAGTACAATAACAGAGTTCGATCAATTTATAAGTCCTGTGTTGACATTGTCAATGGAAAGACAAGCCAACCAGTGCTGCCCAGGTACAGGCGACCACCCGCCAGATTTGACAACGGGCTCGCGCGTCATCGACATGTCTCCCCTAAAGACCATTATAGAGCTCAATATTATGAAGCGTGCGATCTTATTCAAACAGCCCTTGATATCAGATTTAACCAGGAGAAACAAAAGACAGCTGCAAACGTGGAGAAGCTTGTTTTAGCAGCAACCAACACGCAAGATTTCAGCGAGCATCTCGCGGAACTGCCAGCCTCCTACTATTGGACCTACCTGGACGCTGAGAGGCTTCCACACAAGCTACACATAGTACCAGAGGTTATCAACCAGGTCCTTTTGATCGTCAAACAGGCGAAAATATCAGGACGGTCTGTGACGTCATAAATGCCAACCCTGTCACCATGGCATTGCTTCGTGAAGTGCACAAGTTTTTACACCTGTACCTTACTGTATCGATGACTTCTACCACCCCTGAGCAAGCGCACTTTTTTCGCTTTCAGGAGGCTAAAAAACTACCTGCGCAGCACCATGAGGCAAGGTCGCCTCAACAGCTTCAAATTGTTGCACTGCCATAAGCCATATACAGACACCATTAAGAGTGAGGAGATGGCAAAGAGCTTTTTGTCGGTTAACGAACAACGCAATCAGTTTTTTGGTAAATATCTCTACATTTGTAAAAAGCCATACTGTATTGTAAGATGAACTTCAGACAAGGCATGCGTTACATATATTGAGTGCTTTATGTACTTTGTAAGTTCCGTATAAATAAAGGTGTTATCATATCTTACCATTTTTATCTATTGTTTGCATTTATTTTAGGGGCACCCATTGTCAAACACACCTACCCCTCATTCACCTTCTACCCCCACCCAAGCCTTTTTGACGGCTCCACCAACTCTGCAGTATAATCAGCAAGATAATTGTTAGGCGAGAAAGTGAAATTTGTATTCATGTTTAGATTGTGATATTCCTCTTGGGTTACAAAGTGGGAAAATTACCGAGTACCAAATGACTGCAACCTCATGGTTTCGTTGGGATCCACCAAGACACACCAGACTTCATTATGGGTATCACTGGTGTTCCGGACGGAATACGAAATCGGAATATGTGCAGATCGACCTTGGTGAAGTAAGTGATAGAGTACTGTTTAGAATTTCGGTAGGATTTCCTTTATCAGCAGCTCACAATGCTAATGTGTTTTAGAAAAATGACAATCAACTATTAACACAATAAACAACCAAACGTAGTATATAATATCTGAAAATGAAAAAGATCATACCTTGAGTGTCTTCTAGAATGTGCACATTTTTCAAAAAGAGTAGAGAGGGAATCATATGCAATATAACGCGCAGCAACCGTTATTTCTGCGCAAACTCGAGGTGTTTAAATACTCTTTTCTTTTGTCTAACTCACTTTTATGAAACATTCTATTAACCGTCACTTTCGATGTAAGTAAATGCATACAAAACATTAAGAAGTAAATGATATTATTTAATATAGCGTCATATATCATTCGTCATCGCTGTTTGTATCTATAAAACTGTCTCTTGTTTTTGCTACATCTTATTAACCGAAATAGAAACTAAGTAAACAAAGAAATAGAATTATGAAAACATATGCTAGTTACAAGCACAATCCCAAACAATGGTCGTTGTAATGGTTTCTTTTGTTTAAAGTTGAATTATTAATGACTTTGAGAAACCCTTTTGAAGCTAAATTTGCGAGATTCCCAGAGGGAAAGTCAAGCTGTTATTTTACTGTAGTATCTCTTTACACACACCTGTCCATTTGTCCCTGTCAAACAGGGCTTAAATCAGTTTGTCTGTCCAGTCATATTAATGTGCATTATGAACCTTGAACTTTATGGAAACGAAAATTTTAATTTTGGCGTTATCAATTTATTGCTTTTCGAAACTTGAAAGATTCTATGTTAAAAAGCCCTTTAAAAAGTAAAACTGTAAAAATGAATATTGATTCAAACGACTATTTCTCACAACAGATGAAGACCATTACATCAGTTGCGACGCAAGGTGCCTATTCCACTGATAGGTGGGTAACTGGGTATTTCTTGTACTATAGTGCAGATGGTCAGCGGTGGACACCTGTTACCGAAACCTCAGACTCCATCAGTCCAAACGTAAGTACTTACATATTATCTTCTTGCAGTAAATTTTTTGTTTCATAATTGTTTTACTCTCCACACAGCTTTAACTAAGTTAGTTTCAGTCAAGAAGACGTATGAAGCAAATGATAAGTATCGTATCTCTGATTATTACTGACATCATAGCCTCATTAAATAAAATTGTTAGTTCTTTTCTCATGAAAGTAAATGAGATTTTAAGGTTTTAACGCTTAAGACACTAAACCAAAACCAAGTTTTTCGAACTTCAAAGTGCCTTCACTCTTACATATTGAGCTCATTAGTTTTAAAAGGTTAAACTTCATTCAAAAAGTGTATCACATTTTAAGTGTTTGTTTTTATTTGTCTTGCAGTCATTCTGCTACCAAGGGAAATGCACTGAAACACGTGACACGCAATGCCGAGATCTGTGGGGACCATGTATGTTTATGATTTATACATTTTAAAACTTTTTTTTTGCGAGCCTTTTTGGTTTATTGGAGTTCAATCGTATCTTTGATTTCCGTTTCATAATGTGAATGAAAGTTCATGTCATCCTGGATGGGGGAATACTAATCATATTTGCGTGTTAGCTTCCAGCTGGTTCTGTTACTTATTCGTAAAAGGATGAATCAAAGGTATCCTGTGGTAAGCTTGTGGAGTAAGTAAGGAAGTAGGGTGTATCATGACTATCGTTCATTGATTAATATAGTGTACGCGTGATCAATCGCATGTGCTGGTTAGCCGAAGTCATGTACCCAACAAATTGAGCTTCATTCAATGGTGGCCAAATAAAAGCATTCTTAACGAATGTTCTGGCCAAACTGAGGAGTAAAGTTTGAGTAGTTTTTTCTTTTTCAAAGTTTTACATTTGTGTTTTTGAGCCAACTAGATCCGCTCTTTGGCTCCTCTCTCCACACGCATTGCCTGTGGTATGTTTTGGCATACACCATCCAAGTTCCCACATGCATGCGGTGGGAGATAGCCTAAAAGCAGTTCTCTGAACTCGCCCTTGTAGTTTCATTGCTTGTGGCGAAAAAACTATACCGTGCTGATGAGGACGAAACAGCTGTACACGTTGCTTTTGTTATTTGCTTTGTTGTTACTCGGGTGAAGCTGGTTGTGCGCATGTGTGCAGGTTCTGGCCAAACCGTGGAGTAGAGTTTGAGTGGCTTTTTCTTTTTCAAAGTTTTATTTTTAACGATCATTTAACGAATGCATGAACTCGACTGTTTAAGTCTGACATCCTGATACCCCAACCATCCCGATAGATCTCCAAAAGCTAAAAACGGAGTGAGCTTTTAATTAAAAAGGTCGTGTATCACGGTAAATCAGTTGAAGACTGAACCCGGGACCTTTGAGCTAGTTCCTTTTAGCCAACCCACCACTAAATCTTGCCTCCATGGAAAATCCGCTTGAGTTGAGTTATTTTATTATTCTTTTGGGAATACTGCTAAAGCAAAGAACAATTCAAAAAGAAAAGAAAACAAAAGAGCAAAGAGCAAATGGAAACCTTGTTTACATACTCATTATGGAAAATGATTTTTGATGCACTCGTACTATTTAAAGGATTCTTAAGATTAACAATCCTTAAGATCGGTAAAGGCGCACATCTTGTAAGATTTAGTTCAAATGAGATTGCGCATTGCTGGTAGTGCTGGACGGGGAATATTTATAGCAGATATCACGAGTAGTGTATGATCAATTCATACTGCTCAAACGTGGTATATACGATGGTTGGCTGTCATGATCATTGGAGGTACTGGTGCTATTATGGATGACAAGACAAGTCAACACAGTTTCCATGCCAGTTAAATTTTACAAGGTTTCTGTATAAACTGTTTCTTTGCTAGGAAAATGAAATCTTTGAACTCTAAAATCTTCAATCTGTAAACTATATATAATTCAAAATTAAGTGGTTGTCAAAATTAGTTAGCTTCAAGAATTTACAGCTCGAAGATTATAGTTTTTCGCTCTTAAAATCTGCTTTTTAAAATGTCTTGAATGTTTTTCTTTATATTGCAGCTAGCAATATAAATCGACATACATTTAGATTATTTATTAATTATTTTGGAATTATCTATATTTTACTGAACAATATTACCATATTTCTGAATTGTTGTCAAATATTTTTAAAGCCGCTAATAATGGACCAAAAGATTGTTATGATCAACTAAATACAAATGTGACACCAAACAAAGGGTTTGGAACATGCAGTGCGTCCTCTGCGTCACCTTGTACATCAGAGTAAGTAAACTGGCGAAATATTGTTACGTATGTGCCTCACTGAACTAGTTAGCTAGATTATTCGACAAAACTGTCATAAGCGATATGTACATTTATGCCCTTGAACATTGCTTTTGTTCATCAACCGATTAATACCATGGTGCAACCTTGGAATAGCATTGATTGACTTCAGATCTTATAGCGCTAATTATATCACCTAAAATAAAAATATTATGTCATCGCTTTGTAATGTAATTTCAAAATCGCTCAAACCTGTGTTCTTCGCCATTATAGCACATACTGTAAACAAATGGGAAGGAAAAGTAATTGTTTACTTGTAAAAAAAAACTGAATGTTAAAACAAAATGAAAATAACTTGTTCCATGGCCGACAGAAAACAGTTCGTTGCCTGTGGTTTCTGCGGTGTGAAGATCTTGCATGTGATTGGTTACAACACAATAATCATTCCAGACATATTTTAGATGTTCATGGTAATATAATCAGTGCTGTAATTGGTAGAGTAATGAGCAAGCGCCGCCGCCAAGTTTTCCCCTTCGTAAACTGTCGATGGCATTGACTGTTTCAAATGTCATCGATTATTTACGAAAGGGAAACTTGCGTTGCCGGCGTTAATAGTGACATTATAGTGGCTTCTTCGTCGCTACCATTTTATATCTATTAAACATAATTTTGAAATCATTGTATGGCAATTATATAATTTGAAATAAGAAGTTACAAATATAATTACTTGATTCTGATTGGTCAAGAGCAGTTCAATTACTTTGTAATTTTGTGCAAAAGGTTGTAATTCTGTGCAGAAATTTGTAAAATTACATTCTCGAACATTTAAATCTGATTGAATAATAAACAATACAAAGCTGATAAGCCAATCAAAATGCAGAAATTCTCTGAAAGATTTTCAAAGACAAACAAAATAGCGTTTTTAGTGAATTTGGCGATGCAATAACAAACATTAAAATGAAAACAAGCTCAAAGAATGGAAATACCTGCAAGAGTATGGCCTTTTGGATGACTGTGTGAAATACTTTGTTTAAAATAACGAAGAGGCAAATTAACTTCAGTTTAATTTCGTGTCTTGCAAACACGTCTCCTGCCAGCGGACTCCTTCGACATGTTGGAATTTGTTTGTCTTTTCCTAATTTCGTTGCTACAGAAATATTTCCAACATGATTCCTACAAATCACAAAATTTGACATTAACGAGTTCGCGCCATTTTCTTTGTCAACTGCGGTTTACAGATAAGATTCACTCAGCCATTGTCACGTTTTGTTTTTTCTCCGGCACTTTTTTATAATTTTTTCATGTATATGATTAAGAAGTAATCAAACCTTTTACTCGTTCAATATGGAATTAATTTGTACTTGTGTGTTTTTTAAAAAGAGCTCAAATTGCGTTCGCCCTAACGGGCTCACACAATTGTGATTTATTTTTAAAACACACTGGTGCAAATTATTCCATATTGAATTCGTTAAGGCTCGATTATATATACTAATAGCCTTGAACGTCTGGTTCTTTATTTTAGTTTTTTCAAGATTATAGTTTTAGCAGCCCAGATAAATCATTTATCCGTGTTGAATGTTTGCACTTGATCAGAGAACAATTGTTATTTAATAAAACAACGCTTGAATATTCAATTATTATCGTAAGGGACGTTTTGACCATCATGTGACGAAGATTAGCCTTTA